>OW285239.1:56846568-57111100 GCA_935421215.2 Melolontha melolontha
GGGGTTATCGAAAGCTCCCTCTCTGTCTAAGAAAACTGCAAGTGCAATTTCCTTGTAGTGTAGGCTCCTTTCGACTCCTCTCACCAGGCTATGCAGGGCACCCTCACCTGATTTTCCTATCTGGTATGCCAATTGCAGTGGGTGTAGAGGAGGTCTATCCAGAGCCCCTTCTTTAATATTTAAATATATAATTAAATATAATAAGACTAATTGGTCTAAATGATTTAGGGTGGGTATATGTTACTTTTCCGGGCTTCGGAATAAGCACTACCCTAGTTTCTCTCCATGCCCTAGGGATATAACTCGTAGCATGGCTAGACCTGAATATCTCCAATAGAGGACCCATAATTTCACAAATTCCCTCTTGAAGGGGCTTGGCAAACACTCCACCTGGTTATGCGGATTTATATGGTTCAAACGATCCTATCGCCCATCTAATTAAATTAGGCTTGAAGATCTCGTTTGATATCTCCCAATCATTCCTAGTCGCCCTCCAAGAGGTGACAACTTGATTGGTATCACAATCATCCATACGCTCCGAACCTGGAAAGTGTACCCCCAGAAGATACCCTAAAGTCTCTTCCACGGTAATGGTACACCTCCAGTCCGATTTTTGTATAGATCTAATTTCATTGAAAGGATCTTTTTCGAGAATTCTGTTTATTCTGGCCATGTCAGGAACACCTTCGATGTCCTCACAGAATTTTCTCCAGGCCTTCCTTTTGCCCTCTTTGATTTTATCATTGTATTTATTGAGGAGAGCTTGTAGGCCTCCAAATTACCTGTTTTCATCGCCCTATTAAATGACCGGCGAGTTCCTTTCCTTAAATTGGATAACTCTGCATTCCACCAGGCACCCGCTTAGCTATACGGCGCTCCCTAAGGGGACAGTTATTTTCATAGCAGGAAAGAATGGTCCGTTGTAACCATTCAACAGCCAACTCCAGCTCTTCCACATTCCCTATTCTAACAGGGATATTTCTGGTCGCAACTAACAGGTCTTCCTTGTAAGAGCCCCGGTCTGTTCTCTTGGGATCCCTGTATAGTCTGGGTTCCGTTAAATCTGTACATAGTTCATAGCGGATATACGCATGATCAGAGAGCGACGGCTCGTCGGATACATGCCACCCCCTTACAATATCCCATATTCCCAACGTACATAAGGTTATATCTATAACTGATTCCCCCCTTGATGTCTTATATGTCGGTTTATCACCTTGATTCAGACAGTCAAGTTCAGTACCACAGAGATAGCTAAAGAGAGACTTACCCCTATAATTGTTATCCTTGCTGCCCCAAGCCTTATGATGAGCATTTGTATCTGCGCCTATAATCAATTCCAGATTGTTCTTACTGGTATATGCCACCAAGGCCTCAAGATCAGGCCCTGGTAGCTCTGGAGAGTCAATTGGTAGGTATAGAGACGCAATTGTCGTCTCCAATATCCCCCCATCGACACTCAGTTTGATCCTGGCTGCCGTCATGTCCCTACTGCATAGCTCCATGATAGGCATCATGTCCAGGTTGTCTCTGAAACAGATACAAGTTCTAATTTTAGTGTCTGGGACACCAACTAACAGCTCCCTTCCCCTAATACTTAGTGCTCCCACCTTACCTCTTCTAATTCATGACTCTTGGATGAGGAGAATATCGATATCTTCAGCCAGCGTCCTTTGACAAAGTGCCGCTGTGGCTGTTTTCTTATGTTGAAAATTTATTTATAGAATCTTCAACATTTTGACCCTTAGAGGTTGATGCCTGAGGTTCTTCTAGAGTACCCTCATCTTGCATCCCCGGTTTCTGGTCTTTTTTTGTTTCGAGGGTTACAAACCAAGCCCTCTGAAGGCGATAGTAAGGTCTCCAATCAGTCCTCACCAACGTTTCCTCAGACTCCTTGTCAATCCGAAGGCCCACATGTAGGCCCTTTTCGGAAGACCTGGAACTGAGGGTAATCCATTGGTCTACTTGAAGCCCTGGATTTTGCCTCTTGAGTCTTTTCAAGCCCACTGCCAGATCCTCTTTTTTTAGTCTCTGGCAGAAACGCTTAAACTCGTTGCTGTTTTGGCAGCTCTTCACGAGTTTCCAAACAGCTTCCTTTTCCAAGTAGTCTCTCGTAGTGTTGGACGAGTCTTCATCTGCACAGATGACTCCATAGTAGCCGTCCATAAGACGGGAGGATTCCAACCTCGGCGCCTTCTGCCCCCTATCTATGACCATCATCTTGTATAGCTCCTACATTTCCCTCAGTCACTAAGCTGACCGGGTAATCTTTAGGAACTATTGCAGCCTTAATACCTTTAAGAGCTGCTTTGTAAGTCACGCCCGAAGCAGAAAACTTCGTGCGCTTAGTTACTTTATCCTCAGGAGTGCCCCTAGCCGACAAGGTTCGCTTAACGGCCCCTGTTGGCTTAGGTTCTCCCTGAGGTTCTTTTTGGGAAAGGGAGAGCCTTATTTTGCTCGTATCCACCCCCTGTTTCCTCATCTTCTTTAATTTCTTTCTTTGTGCCCCGGAAAGATGTTTTCTTTCCTTGGGTGCACCCTCTGTTTTCGCAACGTTCTCAGTTTCAGTCCGTTGCGTTTCAGTTTTGTTTTTTGGAGTCTCATCAGTCTCCATTGCCAAGGGAGTCTCTATAGACTCCTTTGGGTTCTCCTCAGACTCCATCTTTTTAATATTTTGTTTTTTTCTCGGTTCATATAATTCCCACGAGTATGGAAGAAGTATGAGGTGAATGCCCGCAGAGCTTCCATTACAGGCACAAGGCGTAAATACAAGGGGGTGCCGCCTAGTGCCCCCAGGGGAACGTTTGAGACCACATATAGATTGGACATTGGTATAAGTTAAATCCAAAACATTTTACATCAACATTTAGACGTGACAAAACTTTGTTGTCGATGGCTTTCACATTAACTAACTCCCAATCTAAAAAACAACGCATTGAATGGTGCAGAAAAGTCTGGAAAATTTCCAAGGTGGTACTTCAAATTCCATTTGGACTGGTGATGAATCATGGATTTATTGTTATGGTCCGGAAAAGAAATGTCAATCGGCTCAATGAATCTTTCGAATAGAGCCTAAGCCTACAGAAATACGACCAATTCGCAGTGCTGGTAAGAAGATGATTTATTTTTCTAAGATGGTCCACGTTGCTACTATAGCATTAGAAGATAGGCGTTACTGCACTTGGTACACAAATGTCTGTTTACCGCAAATTTTGAAATTTTGAAAAAGTTTGTGAAAAGCGCCCAAAAAGAAGAATAGTTTTACACCATAACGACGCATCCTCGAATAAAGCAGAACTCACAACTGAGTATCTGGATGCTCTAAACGTCAGCACCACGAACCTTTCTCCACCATATAGCCCTGAGCTTGCACCCTGTGATTTCCTTTTGTTTGAAAAAAATTAAGATAAAATGCGGGGATGTATGGATGTATCATCCGCAAATTGGGTAACTTTCTCTGATCATATATTGTAAGGCTGATCATTCACGCAAATTAGAAAGAGCAGAGGACCTAATATTGACCCCTATGGAACCTCTCGTTTTATCGATAATGTATTCGAATATTTGTTAGTCCAGTAAACTGCTTGCTTTCTATTCGTTAAATAAAATGAAATAAGTTCATTTTCTCGTCATCGCACGCCGTATCTGTGCAGTTTCTGTAAAAGTATTGTATGGTCCATGGAGTCAAAAGCCTTACTCAGATCGCAACAAATTGCGATCAAAAGCATCTACAATATAGTTCAAAACCTCAGAAATATCTGTACTAGTAGATCTGCCTTTTAAGTAGCCATGTTGGGTATCATTTAAGAGTTTGTATGTCTCAAAATAATTGAGTAATCTTTTCTTGATGATGGTTTCTAAAATTTTTGACATGATTGGCAGTATTGAGATTTGTCGGAAATTTGTTTTATCACCCGTACAGGAACCTGTATAGGAAGTACTTTGGCTACCTTCAATTGATCAGGGAATATGCTGCTTCACAAGCAACTATCGAAAATCTGCGTTATGGAATCCGCTATATAGTCTATACTCTTCTTTAATACATTGACATTTAACGTGTATATATCAGTGGTTTGTTGATTTCTAAGGCTATATACTATTTCTTTGACTTCCTCATTTATTGCAGGGCGAAGAAAAAAGGTATTTGGTGAACTTTTAATATTTTTGCTCAGTAGGTTATCAGGAGCTAAATTTGGACCCCCACTTGACCTGGTTACAACATTGCCAATATAAACAAAGAATATATAATATTTGACAAAACATTCGCATCACTCTTATTATTTACCACTTCTCTATTTATTACATTCCATACCGCCCTAGACCTATTTTTGGATCTCTGAATGTAAGTTAAGTTCATCCTTTTCTTACTCAGGATTATGTGTTCTTTATATTGCTTTTTTAAGTACCCATATAATTCACCAGCCTCCCTCTCGCATGTAGCTCTACTTATTACTTCAACACCATCAAGAAGCTTCCTCATTTCTATAATTTCCTCAGTATACCACGATATATTGCTGTAGTTGCTACTAATATTCTTTTGAACTTCAGGAAATGATTCATCAAAAATATCTCAGTAGAGAGCAAAAAAGGCATTTAAAACGTCCTGTATGCTGTCAATAGTATTCTGTCTACTCCAATTTATATATTCATTTATTTGTCTGGTGTTTTCTGTAGTCAGCTTTTGTGTTTCAATTTCGTCCTTAATTACTAAGGATATTCTCTGACCAAAATGGTCAGACAAATGAGGATTAAAGGTCTCAAAAAATTTGTTGTTTATACCCTTCGATATTAAAAATATTATCTATGCATGTCTTGGAGTTTTTAGATACTCTGGAATGCTCATTAAGTTATAAATAAATTGCTCACACGAATCGCGTCCTTCGTCATATTACTGAAATCCACATTCAAGCCGCCTGCTACTACTAAATGTGCATCAGGCAGGCATCCATTTATTTCCTGCAATGCACCTTTTAGATTTTTGGCGCAGTCTAAATCACCTGTAGGGGACCTGTAGATACAGACAACAAGGATATTTGCATTTATCAAATAGACACTCGCAATTTCAATATCCAATTCAACCGAATATTTTTCCGGTATGTCAATTCTACGAAAGTGCAAGTCCTTTCGTATCAATATCAGCACGCCACCATGCATTCTATGACTTCTGCGGAAAGTCGAAGATATACTATAACAATCCATTTTTATATTGTTAATAGACGAAGTCGTCAACCAGTGTTCCGTTAAACACATTATATTTGGTTTAAATTCATTCAAGTGTATATCGACTTCGTCGATTTTACCGGATAGAGATTGTATGTTAATATTATGCACAGTAATGCATTCGTCGCTAGCTATAGCTTGTATATTTATATTTTGAATATTGATGTGGCCAGCGTCCAGTATGCTTTTATTTAAATGTACATTAGCACTATTAATCATTGAAGGCTCCAGTAGATCGAAAAAATCTAATTTTTTTAACCAGTATACCTTCAAGCCAGAACGACGGATCATATAGTTCATTTCTAAGAGAAACATCAGCTCCCATTTTAAAAGACGTGCTATTTCCCTTAGAATTCAATTTAGTAAAATCAAAAGTATTATTTGGAAAACTCCTCTCTAAATATGTATAAAAAGTGGCATCATTGCTTTAAGTTGGTTTATCGAATGCAAAAATAGGTTGATGTTAAAGGGGAATATTTTTAAAAACAATCAAATCATTTAATTTTTTTAAAACTAATCCTTGTTTGATTTTCTACAAATTTTCAGTATCTTCCTCCTATTGATCATTTGCACACTGACGCCCAGAATTGTTTTAATCGAGCGTAACAGTGTTTCTCTATTATGATGTTTACAGTCGCGATGTTCCTGTCAACTATGACTGCTTTTGAGCTCTACGTACAAAGCTAGTCCTTTAAAAGTTTATACTCGAAACTAAATTCATTACATCGGTCCTTTACGGTAGATAGCGAGCACGACTATTTGTTAAATACCTTCTCGAGTTCTTGAAAAAATTACTATTCGAAAATGTTTGCTATGGAATTTCGTAACATTTATAGAATAGTTTTGACATTACGGTAACTTAAACTACTGAAATTCACAACGCCATATTATTTTTTCGATCGGTCATTCTTGTTAAATTCACCAGAAATAAAAGTGTCAATAATTGTGTTTCCGTCAATAAATCACTGTCCAATACAAAAACGATTTTCATAATATAAAAATATTAAATATCTGACGCGGATAACACAATACGAGGAAATATCAGAAAATAATGAGACTGGTGCTGTAGTAACACATTTCTTTATAAAACTTCAACAACTATCCTTCAAAGTACTCTCAATTCTGTCCAATACACTTGTCCCATCGTTTTGTCCACTTGTCATAAACATTTAAGAAACCATTTTTTGAGAGCTTATCTACTCTATATTCGATTCAAATTGTCGACATCTCAATTCTTTTTGACTTAGGAAAACAAATGGAAGTCACATGGAGCAAGGGAGGATGAACTATAGTTTCCATCCCAAATACTTCAAGTGTTCATTGACAAATCGCTGATTTGTGGACCGGAGCATTGTCGTTATGCAGGATCCAACCGATGCCATAATAAAGCGGGCGCTTTTTCTTTAATTTGAATTTAGGGTTCCTCAAAGTACATTAAAACAGTACTCACCAGTTACTGTATCATCTGTGCATCACTTTACCGGCGCTTTTAACAGTTGTCGCCTTCTACGGTCTTGGCCTGCCTTTGTGCTTTCCATTGTATACTTTGAGACTTTAATTCATGTTCGAAATGATAAAACCAATTCTCGTCAATGTAACTACATTGTTTAAAAACCGTGGGTTGCAGTTGCCTGTTCCACTGCCGACAAATTGTCACTCGATGACTTTTTGTTCATCGGTCATCATTTTTGCAATACATTTTGTCACGGCCTTTCCCTACTCTAAATCTTCATGAATAATTTTTTAGTGAAACCATAAGATAAATTAACAATGTCAAAAATTTGATATATGCCAATGCGACAAACATTTTATATCAAGTCGTTAATTTCTGCAATTTTTGAATCAATCCGTGCAGTTGGTGGTCGCCCACGTTGAGGTTCATCTTCCACTGATTCACAATCGTCTTTGAATTTCTTATGCCACTCAAACACTCTACATCGTAATAAAATATCATCTGGATATATGTAAATATAAAGTAACAATATAAAGTATGCAATTTTAATCATTTCAAAAGTTTCAGTTGGAGTTTTACCCAACTGAATACAAACTTTTATGCATATCTTTAGTCCACTCTCATTTTTTCGATTGGTACGTCAAACATTGACAATTCAGCAATTAATTTGTAATAAACGTCAAAAGTTAAATAAAAGCCTACTTGAGGATAGGTACATTAGAGATGGTGGTTTCATGTTCTATTCTTTGAAATTATTGATATACTTCGTAGGAATAACGCACTTGGCTATATTTCATAAATTTTATTATAATTCTCTAACGTATATGTTTCGGCTGTTATGCCATTCTCAAACAGTTTCTTATAACTAAGTTAATCTACGTAACAGTGTAACTTATATACCTAGTTTTGTGATGAGGTGGTGGTTAGAGATGTTTATAATGGTGTCTATGATGGGAGTGTTTATAAATTCTAGCGGTGTATTAGTGACTATTACATTTTGTTTCTGTTTTTTTTTAATTTCTAAAATTTCTAATAAATCTAATATTTTACTTTTGATTGCAATATTTCACGTCTCTTACATATTCTGATATAGGTTTTTTAGTGGATCTCCCACTTTGACCTATATATGTATATAGCTTCACAGTCTTGACATATAGCTTCACAGTCTTGACATTTAATGGTATATACTCTAGTTTACCTATTTTTCTAGTTTACCTATTTTATCTTTGTTGTTATTTAATATAGTACCTAATTTTGTCTAATTGTTATATATAATTCTAATCTCTAATTTTCTTAATATTTTGTTTACTTTGTGTGTGATAGTGGGGATATATGTTATTGCATACCAAATGGTTTTATTTAATTCTTTTATTTCCGGGTATTTTTGTTTTATCATTTTATCTATCATATTGCTTATACACGTTATTTTCTGCTCTTTTTTTAATATAGATTATATCTTCGTTAAAGGCATCCGTATTTAAATGTATGTCGGTTGCTCTAGGTATATAACTATCGAATGTTGGCATATTTATTTTACTCGACTGTTTTATATTCGCGTGTATTATATTATTTGCAAATGTTGGTTTCCTGTACATTTTGTATGATAGATTGTTATTGTTTTTGTATATGGTAATGTCAAAAAAATTTGTTACCTTCTTCTTTTTTAAATTTAATTGAATCGGCCGATACTTGCTGGAAATCCATAATATGTAAACGAGATTTAAGTAAAACACTTATACTAATTTCCAGTATATATTACACTTTATTATATGTATTAATAAATTGACGACATGTTTCTCTACGATGTAGCTTCTTCAGATCTTATATTACTACTGAACACGCTCTTCACAAATGTATGGCTTTTTTCTAAACTATTTCAATGGGTTGCACTTGTCTACATTAGAATCGTCTCTTACCGATATATCGTCTAAAGTTATTGTTATCTTAATATTTGATGAAACCAGTTTAAAAGTGGGGAATTATTACGGTCTAATTAGTCATTTAACAATATATCTGCATATTTAAGTTTATTTATTTCTAAAGATTCCAGTAAATTTAACTTTAATCCTTTTTGTTGTGACTGTAAAATTTCAAAATCTGTATTGAAACTATGATTATTTTCCAACGAATGAAGTGCATAATTGGAATCTGTCGTTTTGTTAATAAAACTTTTAAAATGTTCCTGTATTCTTTTCTCAAAGCTCCTACCAGTTTGGCCTATGTATGTTTTAGGGCACTCTTTACATGTTAGTTTGTATACTCCGGATTTATTACTTTTGCTTGTCTTGGATTTATTATTTTTTATGAATTTCCCTAAAGAATTATTAGTTTTATAAGCTACATTTAAATCTGTTTTTCGTAAAATTTTTCCTATTTTTTCACCTATCGGTCCTATGTATGTTACTAATTTATAATTGCTTGGCTTATCTTTTATTATTGGGTACACATTTTCTATTGCTTTCCTATATTTCTTGTTTCTTAAAATTGTATCTACTATATTTGGGTTATATCCATTATTTTGCGCTATTTGTTTAATGATATTTAATTCTTCTTCTTTTTTATTATGAATTGCATCTTGGGGTTTAATGAGTTTAGTTTTAAGAATTCTGTTAGTTGTCGGTCTGTCCAGTCCACAAATTATATCGTCGACATAGCTGTCCGAATAATGGCTTTGTTTAGTTAGGTTATTTTTAATGCCGAATAAACATTTTTCGAAGTTATGCATATAAATGTTTGACAATATAGGACTGAGTGGATTTCCCATTGGTAATCCTTCTAATTGTGAATATATTTCATTGTTAAATTTGAAGTAATTTTGTTCCAGGCATATCTTTAATGACTCTATTAATTGTGTTTTCTCTGTATTATCTGAAATATTGTCCTTAATTTGTTTTTATATTATGTCTTTTATCTCTTGTATTGGTATCGAAGTGAATTCTTAGTGTTATAAAATTATAGTTGCGAAAGAAATTATAGCACCAGTCTCGTTATATTGACATACCCTCGTACAAATTCATCTTTGTGTGAAAATTGCTATCATACATGCAAACACGTGTTTCGTCTTTTTAGAGGCTCATCAGTGCATTATGCTTGGATAGACATTGTTAACAAAAATTGTTCCCTTACTACATATAATCACCTCAAGTTTGCTGCTGACTTTGCCAACATTTCAATATTTAGAGATATAGAAAATATGCAGTCTTGTAGATACATATAATAAAAATGTAATTTTTTTAATATTTTTAATTTATTTTGATGAATATTACGAGAAGCTACGAAAGAATTTCCATATTTAAGGTAGTTATTTTAACTTAAACCTCTGTTAGATTAATAGAGAAGCGTAGTATAAGAAGGAAAACACAATACCCGAATAAAACGTTTATAAAGAATAGATTAGCGTCCACTAGGGTGATTGTGGGGTGTGAAGTAGGCCAATACCACTCTGGAGACTTGATATTTGCCTAGGTTGACTTCATTTTACGTAACTCCTCGAAGTTGCAATTAAAAAATATATGAACTTATCATACACAGTATCTATAAATAAGAAAATGAACAAAGTAAATATTAGTGGATATCTTCTTACAGCCATAAAGAAAAAAAAATCCGTTTAAATTGCATGAGAACAAGGTATAAAAACATAAATTTGGGATATTAATTACTGTAACATGTACATATGGAGAAATTGCTGTGAGGGAGTATTGAGATAGAGCGCTGTATTTCGTATTCAACGAACCTTCTATGTTAAGCGCCGGTTTAAACGACATCTATAAATAATGAGACTAATTTGATTTTTATAACATTATAAATGGTCAATCCAAATATTACAAAAAAGGCTTTTTCACATGAGTTGTACCGTGATATCATAAAGTTTCTAGGACGAAGATAGCTCTGTAATATAAATTGTATGTCTGAACTTAAGTTAGGAACTATAACTCTGTTTTGTAAATTATTTTGACAGTGACATTATCTGTCATCCACTAATGTGTAGAATTGCTGAAAGCAAGTTTGAACGTCGAGTTTGAAACATAGCACATTCGAGTAAATTCAAATATGGTTTACAATATAGTGCAAAAAGCGTACATGATTGAAGCCTATTTTCGGAGTGGAGTGCGAATTGATGGAATTTGGGTGTACAGTCAACGTGCATGTTTGGATGATTTTAGAGAGCACTTTCCAGAGTTAGCTGTAATTCCCAAAGATTTTTATAATTGCCTTTCCAATTGTGTTGGTGTGTTTCGTGAGACTGGTTCTGTGGGTCATAAATCACGTACTGGTAGACCAACTGTTCCTTCGGAACAAGTTATAAATGATGTTCGTCAACGTATGGTAAATGAACCCACAAAACCTTTGAAACGCCTTTCTCAAGAGATTGGACTTTCTTATGGAACATGTCCGAAAATTGTAAAGAAAAACTTACACATGCATCCGTATAAGATGCAATCAAATCAGGCTATTTTGCCGGTAGACTACCCTAGACGTCGTGCGTACTGCCAGTGGTTTGCAAATAACTTAATAGAAGATGACCTGCTAAATTTGTCATTTTTCTCTGATGAAGCATGATTTCATCTTTCGGGGTATGTCAATTCCCAAAATACTCGAATGTGGAGTAGTGAAAATCCTCATATTTTTATTGAATCGTTTCTCCATAATGCGAAACTTGGTGTTTGGCTAGCAGTTTCTCGCCGCAGAGTTGTTGGCCCTATTTTTTTTAATTTCACAATTAATGCTGAGAGGTATAGAAACATTCTGAATGAATTTATTGAACAGTTGCATGATGATGAATTGCAATATGGATACTTTCAACAAGATGGTGCAACGGCACACACAACACGAGAAAATATTGCTTTTCTTCGTTAGTTTTTTGACGATCGGATCATAAGTTTACATACGGAAGTTGAGTTTCCACCACGATCACCTTGTTTGACAATTATGGACTTTTTCGTGTTTCCACACCTTAAGAATAGAATATTTAAAACTCCTGTTGCTAATTTGCAAGATATGCAACAAAGAATTATTGACGAATGTGCATTAATAACGCCCGCAGTGCTGCAAAATGCCTTTAACAGCATGAAAAGGCGTGTCACATTGGGAATTGAAAATAACGGACAACAATTTCAACATTTGCTTTAATTTTGCCTTTTTTTATTAATAAAATTTTGAATACAAGCTGAGCTTGTTGTTTTATTGTATCTTTATTAAATCAAATGACATATTTATTGATGTCACGATGACACTATCAAAATAATTTTCAAAAATTAAGGTTAAGTTACCAGTATGATAATATGGATAAAGTTCAGACATATATTTTCTATTTCAATGCCATCTTGGACCCAGAAACTTTATGATATCGCGGTATAAGTTTCACACTGACTTCTCGGTTGCTTAAAGGGCTCGTAATAGCATAGTGTTCCATAGGTTTTGTGTGCGCTATATTTGCTACGTATACCTATCTTTAATAAACTAGAGCCATCATGTAGTATTAATGGCCAACAGTTGGTGGACAGGGACTCCATCGGTGGGGTTTGGTTTCTTCGGCTCGAAATTGTCCTTTAGCTTATCTCTTTCGGACATCATCTCATCTGATTAAAGGATGTTGGGTTTCATTTTGAGGCCAATCAGTCAGTTGCTGGATCTGACTATTTTTAAATCACCGTATCAAGCTTTTACTTTGAGTAGATTGAAATATGCTTCAGTAATATGGTCTCCGTAGTACTCGAAGCATGACGCCTCACTGGAACGGGTTCAAAAAAGGTTTCTGAAATATTCCTTCAGATGCGATGATAGATACTAAGAAGTAAATCTTGACCATAACCACCTTTAGACATAATTTCATGTCTTTAACACACCATCGAAAGGTTAATATTGTGCGATTTGTGTGTAAGTTAATTGATATATTAAACTCTATAGCTTTTCGTGTACTTAAACCTCAGCTTTTTTTACCGTTAGATGCAATGTTGTTATTCATATTAAAAAATTTAATTCCCAATATTTCAGAATCATATAATATGTATAGGATCTCTTAAGTTTTATTTAATTTAATATGTCGCTTGTATTTCTTTACATTGAGCTGCCATTCAAGAGCAGAATAGTTTAAATATAGTCACATATTATTTATAAATACTGCTGGTATATAATGTAATATATTCATGAATGGGTTTCCATTAAGAATATTATCTGCAACATCCAGACACACAATACTACAAAATCAATATCCAAATAGATCCATTAAATTTTTTAGTTTAGTAGTAAATAATTAATCCAATTACGGTAATATTGTCACTCGCAAATTAATAATATCGTGCTGGTTGTGTATAAAGGCTTTCGTAAAGGGCGCGTTAGCTACAGTACTGTTAAATCCAGCAGTTGTACAGAATAGAAAGAGAATTAGAGGGAGACAGAGAGAGTCAGAGAAGCCCATTAGAACCGGAGTCACTGTCAAAGTTAAATCGTGCGAGAGAGAGGCGGCGGTGGAGAGTCGAGAGTCGGGAAGAGCAGTCGATTGTGAACCGGCCAACCCGTGTAACAGTTTAATTTGCACATTAGCGCCCGACGGAGAAAGGCAGAATTAATTAAGGCTATTATCGCCTATCATCTGTTTTAATTGCCTCGCAGCGCGCCATGTTGTTTTTGCTAGAAATTAAAATGGCCGCGCTCTGACAATGGTGTGTACTCATTATATACAGGGGTATAATCTGAATGGCGAAATGGTAAATTGCCCGAGAGATAGAAAGTCCGATTTACACCCTATTAATATATTTAGCACTTATTCATTTAGCTTTATTATGAACAAACTTATTTCATAAAGTAACTATACTGCGTTTTTTAATTTTATGAAATATTGAGTATCAAAAACTAACGGCCCAAAGTATTAAATATTTGAAGAAACTTATTTATTTGCTTAATTTTGTTGTTTTTTGAAACATAATTGTTTGTTTCGATAAGCAATTTCTAAGTTGCTAATGTTTCCTTTTTGCTTATTGCGGAAAATATATAGAAGCACTAATAATTAAAATGCTTGTCTATCTACCTGATCTACATTGCTTCTCATCAATAATAAAGGCGAGTGCATTTTTTTCTTTGTGCGAATCACAAAATTCAATTGCGAAGCTTGCGATAGCAACATAAACACTGCTGAGGATTCATTCACTATCCGTTTGTAATATTTTAATTTCAAACATTTTTTATTGTTAAATATAAATAAATCTAGGATATAGAATTCAAAAATAAACGTTTATAATTAAAAAAAAAATAACGTTAAGTTTCGAATTTAAACCACTGTATAATATATTTTTATTAGCGCATACAAGTTGTAAACGTTTTCTTTAAGTTATAAGAATCCTTTACATCTGCAAATCTACTTATTACCAAGGATTATTTAAAAATCGGCATATTTTGCCAAATTAATTTATTGCTTTATACATCAGACCGTTTGTTTATTGTCTAAGGTTATTAGTGGACGATTTCAATAGACCCTTAATATGATCACCCATTGTTAATTAAATATGTGTAATAGGCTTACGATTCCTAAATATGTATGTACCATAAAAATACATTATTGTACAAAGGAATTAACTATAAATACATACTTAGGTTTATGACATCTACTAATACTTAATTAGTAAGTATGTATTTATTAGTTAAGGTTAGAATTTTAGGACATTATCGTAAACCTTTGATATTGTTGCTTGTAGGGGGCCGTTCAAGTATTACGTAAGCACCAAATGGGGGTGGGGGTCTCTGCTTTGCTTATTTTTGATGACATGGGGGACGAGGTTCTGAATGGTGATTACGTCAGCAATATTTATTTATTTATTTTTCTTATTTTTTTTTGCCAGATTTGGCACATATGGCAACCCCACTTGCCTATGCTCGAAAATGAAAACCATGTTCGGGGATTCCCCGAAATAATTGATTCTTGCTTTACGCGCTGTTTTATGGTTAAGTAAGAAAGAAAAGAAGAAAGGGAATTACTGCGGGCGTTATTCGCTTGGATTTGACGTGTTCTAATTTAATGTTGTTTGTTTACCATTTATCGACTTTTGCCACCGTTGAAATATTTTAAAATGTCTAATGTAAACAAATCAGAATTATACTCAACATTATTCGAAAGTTTCAAAAAATCTCACACCAAGTTAGTTAAGAAAGTTTGGCGTGGTTATAAGATACAAGCAAAGTCCGACAAGGAACTCGATATTATTGTGTTTAAGAGAATTGAAGAAGAATTGCAAGCAGCAACTAGGAACAAATCGAGTCTATTAAGCTGTTTTTCCAAGGTAACTTAGCCTTCTATTTGTTGTTAACTTGCTCTGCCCGCGCTTTTAGGGTATATATTTTTAGAGTATCGCTACAAAGTGGTAAAAAAAAACGGAATCCTTTATAATATGGTCATTTTGTGCATCCACTCAGACTAGCTCTACACGTACATTCTTCACCTAAATAGTTTCCACATATGCCCTACGATTATTTACAACGGTAAAATCGAAACTATCAAGTCGAACATGCAAAACATGTGGTCATTATCATGCCTCTGTCAAGTCATTAAACTGCCACAGCAAGGAGATCCATAAAAAATATAAACACACACACCGAAACAAGATTGAGACCTATAAGAGTGGCTGCTCGTTGTCGTAATGAATTGATGTGCATAGTACAAAATTTAGGCGAATACCAAATTGTTGAATGGCTTGAAGAGAACGATATCGATATCTCGAAAAAACACAAAAGTGAGCAGACACACGACATCGAGCAGCATACATTCAATGTCATCGAAAAGTTAGAATCATGGATTCAAGTGTGTTGGACTGAGGTCGATTACTTGAACGGTATAATTTGGTATAATTTCCAAGAATTAAATAGCACACAAAATTCTCAGTTATGACGTCAAACAATACACTGTTCAACTAATACGCTTTTAATATGTAATAGTTAGGGGTAGTGGTATATTTTTATCTACTTTAAATAGTACAGAATAGACCAGTATCAATCAAAGTCTCACACCAGCAACAAGAGACTCATAAGTATCAACTCAACAACAGCATAAGATATACAGTCATAGTTTAAACTTCAACATAACAATAATATTTTAACAAGAGGCACCAGTCTCAACAGCAGTTTATGTTAGTATAAGTCGTAGATCCAAAATAAATGTATATAGCGTAAATAAATATCTTTAGATGAAAGTACATTTATTCATTTAACAAACAGTGACCGAAGATTTAAAAAATGAAGTGTATACAGACAACTGTACAACTTGTGCACGGTGGTGCAACATCGAGGTCGCGATTCTAGTAACTGATGTTGAAGCATTACTGCCAGAAACCGGATACAACCATAACATTAGTACATCAATCCCCAACATAACAAAAATTAGTATGGAGATTTTAAGAAATTTCTCCATTCGCATTTAGAGAACTCATACTAGTATTATTATACTAGTAGTATTACTAAGCATATACGTATTTCATATTTGTTCGTATATTCTAGTCAAAATATATATACAAACGAACAATGAAGGAAGCATCGGTCCTGACAAAGCAATGTGCTGGAGACTAAACATTTCTAAAATTAATACACTTAGTAGACTTAGGACCAGCTTTACAAGTAGATATTTGAATAATACCTGTACTGTCACTTTTCAATAAAACGACTCAATAAACGAAACGGATCATAATATGCTACTTCTTCGTAGTGGGAGATCGAATACTGCTAAAGATCAGCCGATAACCACGGAAATGATAAAAAAGTGCATGAATAGTTTTAATATCTATTAACTGACAGAAAGATCATTTTAAAAAGCGAATGCTTACGTTCTAATAAGCGCCAAGAAATTTGATGCATTACTTACTATCAAGGAAGCAGGAGGTTGAATCTCTTCAGCGAGAAGGTCCGTTATAACTAGAGACCGGACGCATCAGGCCGAAATTACGATGGACCACATAAATGGTCTATAACACGCAGTTATTGAATAGCACTATTCATTCGGTTAACCGCACATCTGTTTTTTGTCGTTGAATTTTCTGTAAATTCCTTTCTTCATGGGCGTAGATAGGAGGGTGTGGAGTTTTAATAATTTATTTTATTTATTACTAATAAATAAAATAAATGATTAAAACTAATAAATTATTAGTTTATATTTCGTAAGATAAATAAAGCACGATGAGTTAGTTTCTTATTTTCATTGTTTTAACTGTTAATTGGAAAACAAAAGGGTGGTGATCTATAAAATGCGAAATACATTTTTATTTCTTCATTTTGTAGTTCAAGTTGAGTAAAGGAGAATTAATATTATCTAGGAATACCTTCTCAAGGTTCTTTTCTGTAAAATTTGTTCTTTTTGAATGAAATACATCCTTGTAGATGGAAAACGTCCTTTCTACATCGCAACTGGTTATAGCTGCATACTGGAAATATTCTTTTATTTCAGCGTATTTAGCCGTTAGATTTTAAGGCAGAGTCCCCATACACAATAGTCGCAATGTTATTAAATCTGGATTTCTATTTAAGAACTTCGTCTAACTTTTGCCGAAGGCCACATCCGAAGTGACTTGGAATATTTTTTAAATTATTAATAGCCATATCTAATGTGATTAATCCATCATTTAATTTGAGATTTTGATTTTCAAAATAATTAATTAGTTTTGGTAAATTTCCTGTGTGTTCCTGAAGAAATTACAACTGATTTTTTAAATTCGGAATTTGTATTAGTTTCTTGAAATATTTCGAGCATCGTCATTTAAACATGTAACGAAATTTTGTAAACTATCGAAATTCTCTGCATAGACACTAGTAGCTTCCAACCAAGTTCCCCATCTAGTTATTACTGGAGAGGGATGCAATGACAAAGATGGAGGATTTCCCTGTAAAGAACTACTCTCAATGGTGCTTTTCTGAAAACTTGTTTAAAAGCAGATACAAATCTATCAACTTCCGGGAAGGTGTCTCTGAGGAAACATATCCTAATATTCTGCATATTACTTGTGTAGCACATGCTCTCCACAGAATCTGTGAATATATCAGAGACACCTTTCCGGAAGTTGATAGACTTGTATCCGCTTTTAAAAAAGTTTTCGGAAAAGTACCATTGAGAGTAGCTCTTCACAGGGAAAAACTTCCATGTTTGTCACTGCCTTGCTCTCCAGTAATAACTAGATGGAGAACATGGTTGGAAACTACTAGTTTTTATACAGAGAATTTCGGTAGTTACATATTTAAATGACGATGCTCGAAGTATTTCTGAGTGCAAGGAACTAATAAAAATTCCAAATTTAAAAAATCAGTTGTACTCTCTCCAGGAACACTTTGGAAATTTGCCAAAACTAATCCCTTATTTTGAAAAAAAAAATCTCAAATTAAATGATGGATTAACCACATTAGATGTGGCTATTAATAATTTTAAAAATATTGCAAGTGACTTCGGATGTGGCCTTCGGCAAGAGTTAAACGCAGTTTTTGAGAGATATCCGGATTTAATAACATTGCGGCAATTGTGTATGGGGACAATGCCTCAAAATTTAACTGCTAAATACACTGAAATAAAGGAATATTTCCAGTGTGTACCAATAACCAGTTGCGATGTAGAAAGGACGTTTTCTATCTACAAGGATGTATTTCATTCAAAGACAACAAATTTTACAGAAGAGAACCTTTACTCAACTTGAAGTATAAAATGAACAATTAAAAATGTATTTCGTATTTTATATATCACTACCTGTTTGTTTTCCAATTATATAAACAAAATTAAATATTTTAGAAATACAAATTTTCAATAGTATGCCCGTGGGCGATGAGTCAGAGCCTCTCGTGGTCGGGTCCCTAGTTATAACTAATCCGAGGTAAGTTGCATTAATCAGTTATGACGTCGGGTAAAATGACATTGAATTGCAAAATGCAGCTCCATAAGATATTACATGGGATTTCGGAAATGTGATGTTGGAGAAGAGTAGAATCGGCGGACGAAAAATAATGAAGGCAAGAGGTAATGAGGACTAAGGCGGAATTTAGAATATACCGTCGTAAAAAGGAAGAAGAAACGTGTTCAAGTACCAAAACTACAACAGAGTGTGCTACTTACATATTGAGTAATCAGAAATATCGTTCTTTCAGTAAATTATGTAATAATTTTAAAATAAATTTGAACAACTTTTTTTCGATATTAAAAAAATGGCTACGTCAAGTTTTAATAATGTATTCATGAAGAGTTAGGAGGTCGAAAACTGATTTTAGGTCAGGGTCAAGGTTAGGTACCGGATTTGTTTTCTTTTAAAATTTCGTACATAAATATTATAACTAGTGCTATTAAAGCGTGCAAGTTAAATGATTTAACAATGAGAATGAAGTTTGAGCTTAAAATGAGTAGTCAGACAAGCGGTAGTAATAATCTTTTTTTTATTGTGTGTATAGCGGCTCAATATCTGAAGCTAAAGACTTGTCGAGACCCCAGGATCATTTAGAGTGTAAATGGACTGTGCATATTGTGTATACCGATAGGACCAGCTCTGAACGGGCCATAACCAGCAATAAGTGGCAACAGCGAATCCCCTCCACGCGCAGTAGCTTAAATTGCCATACATTGCAGTTATGAATTTAGTAAGACTTAAACCGCGCAAGGATATAGTCGTTTGCATATTCGTTCTGTATACGTAATTTGCCCATTTGTTTCAGACATAATAAGGTCGGTATATCTCCAAGTTATTATTATTATTGTATTCTTAGCTGCTACGGAAAAGTAATTTTAAGTAATAAAAAAACAATAACGTTTTCTAAAAGATAAAAGTAAAAAAAATCAATAATTCTGCAAAATAAATTTAAATTTTAAGAATTGTTGCGTTTTAGAATGCGCTTTACTGTACTTCTACTAACACCGATTTCGTCTGCTATTTGCCGGGTACATTTAAGGTCGCCCATTTCAACTAACGAACAAACACTCACGTCTCTCTCCTCCCGATCGGCAGGTATTAGAGGGATATGAGGCTGTTCGTCAATTTGTTGGCATTTGCGGCAATTTCCGACGACACAGCCATATTTCCTAAACGCATTTACGATCCTTTCAATCGTCGAATGCGAAGGAATAGGCCGATTTACGTACTCTACAGCAAATAAATCAGCGGTTGTTCGAAAGGAGTTGCCGGCAAGATACCACGAAACTATTTGTACCTTCTCTGCGGTTGTATACACTGACACGATAGCTACCTTTACGTTTGCACAGCTAAATATGAATGACGGGCAATTTATTGCTCTCGATCGTACACACGTTGCCACATCGCATTACGTTCCATACGTATATTGTTGCGTATGGCCCGTAGCGGGCTGAACCAATCGGTATAGTGTGTATAGGTTGTATATTGTGTTTAATTTATGGCCTCCTTGCTCTGAGAGGGTAGAATATTTATTTAACTTTTACTTTTTCAATATTTAAAGATAATCGAGGAAGATCAACATCACGATAAATCATTAGAATTATTATCTAAAGTCCACGAATTAATTCAGCTATCAATAACACTCAACACATCTACTTTCGAATAAGCTGGAGTTGCTCGGGGTGAGAGGCGTCGCTCTTTCGTGATTTGCTACCTACTTACAGGGTCAGGACAGACAACACGTCTCTCTGTAGGCGGTAATATTATACCCTCGGACGAGCTCCCGATATCTAACGGGGTACGGCAGGGTAGCATATTGGGGCCTTTACTTTTTCTGATGTTATTAAATGACATATATGATATACCTTTTAATGACAATCGGCATTTATTGTTTAATTATGCTGATAATGTCACATTAGTATTATCCGATAATATTTTTGAAAGTATTTCTGGTATCAGCAGCGACTACGTGCATCGCTTTAGCAAGTGGTTTGAGACTAATAGTCCGACAATCAATTTTCAAAAAACCAATACACTTAGGAAGCCTAATAATAACCCCACCCATTTGATGTTCATTGACAAAAACCTTCCTATTGAGAACAGTGTTAAGCTGTAGGGTGTTATTGATGATAATAATTTAAAATGGAGTAATCTCTCAAGTTTCTCTGCTCAAAACTAAGTACAACATGTTTAGCAATGCGCAAAATTAAATATCTTCTTACCACATAGGCATTATGTACTTTCTACTATGGTTGCTGCCATTCGTATCTGAGATATGGTATCGTTGTGTGGGATCGCAGCAGCAGTCTGTGCCGTCTGTTTATAATTCAAAAACGAATACTGAATCTTGTCTTTGGCTTGGGATGCAAGGAATCTTACTTTGCCCGCAATATATATTTACGAAGCCCTCGTCCTCTTTTTCAAAAATAAGAATTCCTTTAATACTAATAGCCTTTCCCATTCATACAGTACTAGATTTAAATACAATTACACTTTTCCGCAACATCGGCTTTCATTAACGGAGAATGGTTCAAATTACCCCTGCAACTACCAACATACAAAACAGTAACAGATCTTAAAACCTTTAAATCTAATCTTCTTAATTAATTAATAAATATAGTCTGATAATATAAATGATAATTACGATAGTGTCTAAGACCTTTTGCCGGTGTTTATTACGTTTTGATTCTTGAGGTATTTTAATTGGATTGTCTAATTTATTTTATATTGCTATCCAGCAAATCATTCACAATAATGGGGTGTTGAACTTCAGTATCTAGCCAAATCGCTCCTATAGATTTCAGTCGGGTCCTAGGGACGCCTTCGAAATCAACATATATGGGAAAATAAATGTCGTTGGCCCATTCATACTGTACTACAGCGAGACGTCCGATATCCGGCGCGACAATGTATGAATCAGCTGCGTACCACCGAGTTCATACCCTCAGAGTGTGGATAGAGTAAAATGTTTCCCGTCTACAGCCTGAGGAAGTACGAGATAACTCGACGCCATAATAATAATAATTCATGCCTTAATATTTCCTGATAGCTTAACACCTATTACAGGGGGCATTGAAAGGCCATGTTATTACTACGTCCTCGCCAGCTTAAGATGTTTAGCTGTCGGAATTAAGCTCGAATGAGAAGGAAGATTACGAAAAACTTCTCGGACAAAAAAAGCCTTCTGATGTGGTCTTTGGAAGAGAATACCAAAGATAATTATCAGAAACATGATGAAGCTACTAAAAGGTGGGTGCTAGCAGGCGCGGCTAGTGATGTCATACTGTTGGGGCACGTACAATGATATGAGTGCTTCGTGTATTCTCGTGTACTAACTGTAGCGCCTTTTTAGTAAACACTGACAACACACGAGGCACTCGCATTATTGTACGTGCCCTATAGTACGTCATTACGAGCCGCGCCTAGGTGCTAGCTATTTTTAAGAAAGAAAAGTACTAACCTTGAAACACTCTTTCAAACAATTAACTATTGACAGAGTAGAACAAAGACACTGGAATTAAACAAGTATATAGGGGAAGGTTGCCACAAATGAACCGATTATTGCTTTTTATTTTTTACTGTTGAAACAAAAAATTTTGTATACAAACAAAAGTTATGTGCATACATTTTAGTGTTTTAGGTATCATATTTTTATTTTTTAATTGCAACATGCACGCTACAAATTTTTTTAAACCTATTTTTTTGAAAGCTTGCTTGTGGTCCATTTGGGGCAACCAGTTGCCACGATTGGACTTCTAGTTTCCTTAATTGGACCACAGCACAATAATGTGAAAATAAACATTAATAAACTCATATAACATTCTTAAAAATTGTTTATTAAAAAAACCAAAGTACAAAATATTCTTAAGTAATAAAACCACATAGGTAAATCAAAAAGATATTTCTTAAAAGTAAATAAAAAATAGCTTTTACAGCACCAGTAAACATGTGGTAAGTTAATGCAAATAGGGCAAAAATTAAATTTTCGCAGAGGGCTTACATTTGCACAAAGTGCATGCACCCATTTATTGCATTTTTGACACTGAATCATGTCAATTTGTTTGTCCTCCTTACATAGTAAACAGTACCATGATGATGTGGAGCCAACATCTGCTTCATCATCATCAGGGCATAAACTAGTGGATGGTTTAGAAGATCGACAGTTTTTCAATTTCTTTTTACCAAATATACTTTTTGGCTTTGCCTCCTTCACTTTTTGCTTGCCAGCAAGTTCTTCTTTATAAGGGCTGCTCGTTATTTCGCAGGTTTGTTGGGCATCTTTTCTTTTTCGTTTTTTTGGACGTCCTCTCACTGTTGGCTGGATTTGGAATCGGGGAGATTGCTTCCACGGACACACACAGTGAACTGTTCCCAAAGTGGAGATTTGAAATTGTCTATAAAAAAGTAGAATAATAAATTGAAAAACTACAATAACAAATTGTTTAACCTTGTGTTCCAGTCTGGATATCGCTTTGAATGTTTACAGTTTCCTCTTGAAGATTTTCCGCAGCAACAAAGTCTTTTTCACCAAAAACATTTCTGCCCACTGGCCAGATACCAGTGGTCTTGAATCCACTTGCTGCATTTTCAATTGTAGCTGCCCGTCCGTAGGCAGGTGGAAATATTGATGCAACATTGTACATCGATACGGGAATACTAGGATTGGTCCGCATCTATTTTTGCATTTCCTGAATAGAAAAGGTTTCAAGGTGCTTGAAAACTGCTACATCTAGTGGCTGTAATTTATGGGTGGTGTGGGTCGGCAGTTGGATCATTATAATGCCCGAGTCACGAGCTAATTCCAAAGCTTTCAGGTTTTTGCTGTGTGTTGTATGACCGTCCAAACATAAAAGAATTTTTCGCTCTTTACTAGGATGTACTGTGGAAATAAAATGTTCCAACCATTTAACAAATAATTAGGAATCTATGTATCCACTCTCAGATATTTCAACAATGCTGCCTTCTGGAGCTCCATTCTTTAATTCTGGTGCCATTCGAAGTCGTTTAAAGATAATCGTAGGTGGAACAAACTGACCTGACGCACTGCAACAGCACATAAATGTGGTATTGACTCCTCTCTCACCACTTGAAAGACCTGCCATTTGCTTTCTGCCTTTGGTTGCGATTATTTTTTGGCATCTTTTCTGAACTGTGGAAAATCCACTTTTGTTCATATTAAAAATTCGTGTTCCATCTAATCCGTTCTCATCACAAATTTTTTCAACCAAATCAAAAAATTTCGTTACGCTCTCTCTATTAAAACCTTTCGCACGAGCTGGTGAAATACTTTCTGGGGTTCTTAAAGCCAAGTCCGGATGCCGCTTCATAAAGCTGTAATACCACTTTTTACTAGCCAAACCTTTCCCCTTGTTAAAAGAATGAGGTATACCATTCTTTTCGGCAATATCAAATGCCAATTTGCGGACATCCGTGAGTGTCAACCCAAACATGCATTCTTCCAGTTTCAAAATTTGAGATTTAATTTCATTGTCAATAGTTGCAGAAAATGTAGGAACCCCACCGTAAAATTTAACTCTGTCATTAACAATCTTATTTTTCGAATCCAAGTGGCGTTTTAATGTTGCTTTTGGGACGTTATAAATTCTAGCACACTCGTTTAAACCATATACTTTGTTTTTTAAAACACTTAATGCTAACTCTAACTCTTCGCCAGTCCATTTTCCTTTTTTCCTAGCATCCGACATTTTTCCTCTTAAATTAAAAGAAAAACAATAATTGTAACCCAAGGAATCTTATTAGTTGCCTGAAATGGACGAGTTCATTTGAGGAAACCGAGCATGGTCCATTCAAGAAAACTGACTAATATTCGAAATACGAAGGCGTCAACAATATAAACATAACCTGAGAAACTAAGTGGCGGAGTAAATTCATTCTCAATACCCACATTTTCTACGTAAAAATAAAACATGCAGCAAAATTCAAAATCCTTACCTGCCAAAGCTTACAGTAGAGGTGATCAAAATTACATATAAATGCTTTCTTTTAGTTTTTTCCTTTAAAAACAAACGCCGACCACTCACAGCACAACCGATTCGTTTCTGGCACGTGCTCATATTATCACACGCCATCTATTGCAGCTTCCTAAGACCTATATACCCTGTATACCTGTAAATTGACGGTAGTCCATTCGAAGAACCGGTCTATTCCTAGCAACTTTCCCCTATATTGTAAATATGCTCTTTACGACGCTATTTTATTCGAATTTTTTCATAGAAAAAAAATTCGCCCTTAAGTAGGATTCGAAAACACGATCTCTGGCTTGCAGGACCATTGCTCTACCACTAAGCTATTAAAAGTGTGAATTCGAATATTTTTTTTTCTAAAAAAATTCGAATAAAATTGCGTGTGTAAAATGTAAATGTAAATATGCTTTCTACACTTTACGTAGAAAGCATATTTACATTTACATTACTTCGCGAAAATGCAATAAATTTGTACAACTGCCGCACTAGGGGCAAGATATATATCATCTGTTTCCTTGATGTAACTCTAGGCATCCCCACAACAGTTTCGAATTCACGCCTTTAATAGTTTAGTGGTAGAGCAATGGTCCGCAAGGCAGAGGTCGTGGCTTCCAATCCAATTTAAGGGCGAATTTTTTTCTATGAAAATATTCGAATAAAGTAGCGTCATAAAGTGTAGAAAGCATATTTACATTTACATTACTTCGCGAAAATGCAATAAATAGAATATATATATTATTTAAAGAGAGGGTAGTAGAAATATATGACTTTACAGGTATAACATGAAAAACAAAAATTTTAAATAAAATTATATTTGATGGTGGAAGTCGAATATTATAAAATTGAATTTTTCCCGAACTTGATGGCTCAAATAAGCGCTAATGAAACTTGGTTCCAGAAATCTGTCATAGTAGTTTTGCCTTTTAATTTGGCGTTATAATTCAGCTGCTTTCTGATACGATTTATCTTCATGAAACTAAGAAACAAAGAAAGTGGTGATAGGTTTCAAATTTGATATAAAAGAAGTTATTAGAAATCATAATTTGGCAATTTATAAGAACGATTGGACTGAAAGCTAAGTTAAGTCCGGAGGCACGAGAAAATTAACAGCTAATTCAATTTCTTCTTAAGTAAGAATAATTATTAGGAGCCATTTTGAAAAAGGAGAAATAAATAAGCACAGAGATAGCAAATGAGAAAATAAATTAGTATTGTTTAAATAAGAAAGAACGAATAGATTGAATTAACATGAATAAACCAACCAGGCTTGCTATATAGTCTCGTATGTCTACGAGTATATACAAACAATAAAAAAAAATATTTAATTACTTTTAATTACTAAAATATACTTGCCTGAAATTACGATAAATTCCAAATGTACGAGTACGGTTTTGTCATTTTCAATTACAAACAAAATTAATTGTTTTGAACCAAAATTTCTGCAAGATTATTGTAATTAAATATTACAGTTTACTCCAATACTATGTCAAACAAAAATAATAAAACAATAACGAAGGCTGATCGTAAGAAGTATGCATATTAGCAGATATGAAAGTATGAAAAAATAAGATCGACTACATTTAAAGTACATAAACAATAACCAAATTGTTATTCAATACAAAAGTGATAGCACAAAAGCTAAATGGAACATAACTGAATATTAAATTAGATAGGAATCATCTGAATCACGCCGTCAGAAGTAGGTCAGAAGTAATCTTCAATAGCATTCTTCGCAACATTAGGCGTTAGAACGGATACTATGCAGAAATGGTACACATTTAGTTTTCCGGAATTTCCTTTAATTCTAGTGTTTTTTAATTTACTTTTTTTTTGCGTCTATGCAGTGTTTCTTGGGATTTGGAAAGAAGTAAAAGTTACCTGGATCAATGCCGACTATATTGGTGGATAGTCTATTTGAATAAAGGCACAATCTCCAATAGCGTTCTCCGCAACTTTACGCCTTAGAACGTGCAGAAATGGAACATATCTAGTCAATTTTCCGGATGTTTTTCTTTAATGATACCCCGCAACTAATCCAAAATATATCAATACTTAAAACGAGCCCAAGTGCGTCCATATAGGGCGAACCGTTTAACCGCTACAGCAGATTTTCGCAAAATTTCCGAATTTTTCCGGTGATTTCGATTTTTCAGACATAACTCAAAAACTGGGCATCGCAGAACCCTCCGGTTTTCAGCAATTGATTCGGCGCCTCGATCCGCATCTATGGGTGCTCGAATGATCGCCCTGGATTGTTTAGCTTCGAAGATATGGCGATCCAAAATCGAAGCTCCAATTTTAGTGCAATTTTCACGAGTTTGAAAACCTTTTCTTCTTAAATTTCGACTCAAAAACCGCTCCGGAGTTTTCCAAGGTGCTAAATAAGACTGTATGAATATCGTCGCGCTGAAATTTGGCGAAGTGCCTACCCTTTTTCTTGAAAATTTCGAAAACTAAAAGAGATAGCTGGGCGCGGTTTTGTTTATCGTAATCAGCGCCTGAAAATTTATTAAGTGAAAGTATCTAAACGCCAAAAATTCACTTTTTGAAATTTTCAAATTCTATTGTAAGTAATTTTCCTCATTTATGGTCCAGTCGAGGTGAACTTAGCGATGAATTAAAGTGTTCGTCTAAACGAATTATACGAGCCCAAGTGCGTCCGCATAGGGCGAACTGTTTGGCCTCTACAGCAGACAGAACTTTTTCCGTTAAAATTTCGATTTTTCAGACATAACTACAAAATCGTGCCGTGCAGAGCTTCCAGTTTTCAGCAATCGATTCGGCGTCTCGATCCTCATCTGTGGGTGTCCGAATCATCGCCTTGGATAGATCAGTTTCGTAGATACGGTGGTTGGCACAAATCTAAGTTTCAATTTTAGCGCAATTTTCGCGAGTTTTAATTTTTTTTCTCAAATTTCGACTCAAAAACCACTCTGGGGTTCTCCAAGGCGTCAATGATCAGTATTCCTTGCAATCCGAAAATATTCTAATGGATCTTTTCTGTGATTGAGGCACTTTTGTTTTACGTGATGTGCCTTCACTCGGTCTTCACCAACTCATGAACTTCATTTTGGATTAGGAACTACAGGAGAACGCTTTCTTTCATCAATCAGTATACATGCACACATGACTGTACTATAGGTATGAGAGGTGTGGTCGGGATACTCTCAGCCTGACACTAAAATGGAGTAAGTACGTGTGAATAACTGTAATATTCGTCAATTATAATCCTTAGACGGTGCTAAATTTCAGACGCGTGCATTTAGTTGTTTGTCTATAACGATCGAGTAAAGGAAATAAGTTTCGACATTTTGTGACAGACATAAAAACGTTAGATTCCGCCTTAAAGGATCATTCCCCTTCATTTTTAGCGGTAAAAAGTGGGTTGCTCAATCTAAACGTAGTCATACATCTGTAAATGATGAATGCTGGGGACCCCCAAAAACTGCGATCAACTAAGCTGTCACAAAAGCTGCAATGCCCTATTAAATGATCGCCGACTGAAGGTACGTAATCTTGCTGATATTGTAAGGATCCCGATAACCATGTCTACTGTATTTTATACGATGTTATTTGTATGATAAAACTTTCGGCTCGATGAGTGCCGAGTTTGCAGTTGATAACAAATGCATTCGAACGAATACTTCTTAAGAATATTTAAAGTTACTTAAGGGCGATTTCGCTGAATTCCTTCGACGTTTTACAATAGCATAACATGAATTCACAATTATATACCAGAGGCTAAGCAATAGTCCAAACAGTGGTTGGAAACAGGTGAAAGATCTTCAAAGAAAGCGAAAACGCTTGCATTTTCAGAAAAATCATGGATACTGTTTCTGGGATTCGCGGAGTGTGCTGTTTATTGACTACCTTGAACAAGGCAGGACTATACACTTGACTACCGAACCAATTGAACGACAGGGTAAGCGTCCGCATTTGTATAAAAAGAACTCTTCCACCGTAATAATGCGCCTGCACGTAGTTCTCGGTTTGCTGTAAAACTCCATGTTCTATGCTTCAAAATGCTTTCACATGCATCATATTCGTTGAATTTAGCTGCTAGCAATTACTGTCTCTCCTGAAAAAACTATCGCTGGACGAAGATTCATTCCAAATGGTGAAGTTAAGAGAAGTGCTTATTTTGGAAAGTTGAATAAATCGCTTTATATTAAGAGTATTAAAAAGTTGAAAAGTCATAAATCTAAGTGCATTACATTGTAAGGTTACTATTAAAAAATCCAAAAATCCTACGTTGTCTGGAACATTTTGAACCTCCCTCGTACATTTTCCTGCTAATTTAGGAGCTGATTTGACGTCTATGCATCTCTTTATAAATGCATTGACATCATATCTGGTACCTATTACGAACGATTTAACATGTTACAGTAAATGCGTTTAGGAGATTTTTAATACGTCGCGGATATATAAATAGGGTCGGGGTCGCATTGATTAAGTGTTTGGAATTATTTTCTGGGGTTCCGAACTTACATCTAACCAAGAGGAACAGTCTCTGTGAGAACAGCAATAGGAGTATAGGTTGATGTCCTTCGCAGCGATAGTATGCTATATATATGGAGAGACGCGCGTTCAGTCATTTCCCTTTAATACGAGGCATTTCAGTGAAGATGCCTATCTTGATATATTAGGCCTTCGCGAAATTATTTAATGTGCAACCAGGGCCCCTTGGAGTATGTGGAGACGACGCTTTTATTGGCGAGAAAGCCCGCGCGGAAATTACTTTGTTGTTGAGCATAACAAAATGTTAAATAATCGAATTTGTTGATGAATTACGATCCATTCCCTATGAGGGGATGCTTTTGTATAATTTATGAGATGCGATGAGACGCTAATGTGTTCTTTTCTTAAAGAACTGTCAATAGCGAAAACATACTTCATACGAGTATATGTAAAAGAATGTATTCTTTCACCATACACACAGTTTTCGGCGGGTTGCTGCTGCAAACTCCACACATATACAGTGTGTTTCACTTTTCATGGGGACACCTAAATAACTTTTTTATTTTGAAAGCAATCTATATAAAATTTTTATCAGTTATGTAGGCTACGACAATGCACCATTTCGTATGAATAGAGTTTTTATAAAGTCAATATCCAGCCAACTATAATTAAAATAAAAAGTAGTGTTTCAAGTAAAGTCATACTAGCGATTAAGATAGAGCAAAAAACTATTAGAAAAAGTTTTTGCAAATCACTCAAGAACCCCTAATACCAAATTTCGCTGAAAAATTTTCATTTTTAAATTCGTCTACATTTTTATGATATTATGTAGATAATAGTTTGTTATTGCAATAATAAGAGTGCCATGAAAGAAGAAAATAATTTGTCAGTTCAAACGTCAATAAACAGTCACTAAACAGTTTACTTCAGTTGTAACTATCGATAGACATTTAGCTATTGCTCAAAAAGTAGAAATTATTCGAATTGTTGGTGGTAATGTATGTTCCACCTGAGAGGCTGCTAGCCATATTTCGTAAACTTGTGTAAGGACTATTACGATACGCTTCTAATATTACTGCATCGAAATGGTGTTCTCGACTGTTCAATTCTCGTTGACGTGGTATAGCAAAATTTCCAGTAGTGTTGAAAATGATATTCATGTATGCAACAGTTCGATGACGGATGGGTGGACGTTCAGAATGTCTCGCGTTAAACTCTCTGGCAGCTTTTGAGCAATACTTAAATGTCTATCGGCCATCGCTCAGCAAAGTTCAATAGTTACAATTGAAGTAAACTGTTTAGTGAATTGACGCTTGAACTGACAAAATATTTTCTTGCTTCATGGTACTCTTATTATTGCAATAACAAACTATTATCTACAGATAGCATAAAAATGAAGAAGAATTTAAAAATAAAAATTTTTCAGCGAAATTTGGTATTAGGGGTTTTTGAGTGATTTGTAAAAACTTTTCCTAATACTTTTTTGCTCTATCTTAATCGCTAGCATGACTTTACTTGTAACAATACTTTTTTTTTAATTATATTTGGCTGGATATTGACTTTATAAAAACTCTATTCATACAAAAAGGTTCATTGACGTGGCCTACACAACTGATAAAAATTTAATATTAATTGCTTCCAAAATAAAAAAAGTTATTTAGGTGTCCCCATGAAAAGTGAAACACACTGTATATGAGAGGTGTATACCGGGTGGTCCATTTATCGTGGCCCCCCAAAAATTTGGAAGCAGTCAGTTTTATGAAAAAAAGTTTCAAGTAAAAGTATTACTACAAGAAGTGTCCTATCTGATGGTTAAGGAGTCGTACACCAAGGAGAACGTATGAAGATCATACGAAGGTCAATTTTTTTTTTTAAGTAGAACATGGAATTTTTTTTTCCAAATTCTGGAAAAGGATGTAATTGCGAGTAAAAAAGTACTAAAACTCATGTGGCCTAAAATTAAGATTCAGCGAAATATTCAAGAAAAACACAAAAAAATGATAAAAATGTATTAAAAGAATAGCATAAATAGACACAAAATATCCGATCACACCCGGGCTACAATAATTTAATTTAATCGGGACTATTGTTTCGGAAACTTCGGACTCATTAAAGTAAATGTTCAAAGTGTTGACCTTCAATCTCAATACACTTTAGAATTCTCGGACTAAACGAATCATGGACGTTTATTAGCACGTCTTCCGTAATTTCTGAGCATGCATTTATTATCCTTTGCTGCATATCTTCCGGTGTTGTTGGGGCAGTACGGTACACTTTCTCTTTCATTGAACCCCACGGAAAATAATCGAGAGGGGTCAAATCTGGAGAACGAGCAGGCCAAGATGTAGGTCCGCCGCGTCCTATCCAGTGATCGCTGTAATCCCTGTTTAATATTTCTCGAGCCGCGTGTGAATAATGAGCTGGACACCCATCATGTTGGTACCACATTGTGGCTCGCCGCTCTAAGGGTACATCTTCAAGTAGTGTCGGTAACACATTGTGCAGAAAGTCGCTAAACTTATTACCATCTAAATTGCCAGTAATAAAGAAAGGTCCAATTATTTTCATACCAATTATCCCACACCAGGCGTTGACATTCCATGGATGTTGCCGGTCTACTTGTCGTAACCATTTTGGATTTTCCGTTGCCCAATAATGCATATTATGCCTATTTATCTGCCCATGATTCGTAAAAGTGGATTCGTCAGAAAATAGCACATTGAGAAAAAAGTTATTGTAATCGCAAATTTTTTGCTGAGCCCATTCACAAAATTGTACACGATGTTCAAAATCAGTTCCGTGAAGGTCTTGATGCATCGGTATGTGGTATGGGTGAATTTTTTTGAGTTTCAGTATTCGACCAATACTAGTTCGTAAGATTCCAGACTGGCCGGCAATTTCTCTAGTACTGACGTGTGGATAATAAGCCACTGCCGCTAGAACAGCAATTTGCGCGTTTTCATCGGTAACACTCTTTTTTCGAATTTCTTTCTTCTTCACAATACTTCCTGTGGTAGTGAACTGTTGCACAACACGACGAAAGGTCGTACGACTCGGCTGGTGTCTATCAGGGTATCTTACAGCATGCCAACGACACGCTGCGCGAATATTTCTTCCCGCTTCACCATAACTGAAAATCATATCAATTTTTGCACGTGTTGCTGGATCCATTCTTGATATTCAAACACTGGTAGTTTTATCACAACGATACAAGTAACATTAAGTCAGTTACCTAGCTTGTGAGGTATTTATGCAGCTTCAAGGGATTACGAATAGAAAGTTAGTTGGCTTTTGCGATGGTATTCCCGGATTAAGGGGCAACAAATAACCCATTATTACAACAAGCAACTAATTCATACGACCTATTAATATCCAATTATAAAGAACAAACTTATACGTAGGTAATTACTTTCTAATTACTAACAACCGCTATTTCAAATATGACTTATCTGTTATGTAAATCTGTTATTAATTATTTTGTAATACGTCCACATTATTGCTCTGAAAATACTATGTTCTTCATGTATTGTTTCCAATTTATATTTTGTTTTTCTTGAATATTTCGCTGAATTTTAATTTTAGGCCACATAACTTTTAGTACTTTTCTACTCGCAATTACATCCTTTTTCAGAATTTGTAAAAAATAATGCATGTTCTATTTAAAAAAAAAGACTTGACCTTCGTATGACCTTCATATGTTCTCCTTGGTGTACGACTGCTTAACCATCAGATAGGACACTTCTTGTAGTAAAACTTTCACTTGAAACTTTTTTTCATAAAACTGACTGCTTCTAAATTTTTGGGGGGGGCACGATAAATGGACCACCCGGTATATATATATATATATATATATATATATATATATATAAATTTACACGGGGTATAAATGCTGAGTATTCTTAATGATACGTCAATCTTTAATTTAATTAATCAAGGTGTAAAAACTGTAATTACATAAAATAATATAATGCTTATCTTATATTATTATACTTTTTTTGGCTAGTTCAATTGTAGGTTAATACTGGATCTCTGGTTTAGGTAGATTCTGTATAAATATCACCATTTATTATATAAATAAGTAATAAACTAATTATTATCAAATATAAATAAAATCAAATCAAGATAGTTCTTTTAAAATACGTTCTTTATTAGTTACCTGTGGGTTAAACAATCCTTTTTTCATTAAGATATTAGTAGTAGACCTATTATAGATGCAATTGGATAAATGAGTTGACTTTTTATGGGATAATTTTTCGGTTGTGCCGGAATTCTTGCTTAAGACGCTATTCGTCAATTGTCCTCTTCCATAATACTTTTTTTTTAATTTTCAAATGTTATTTCACTTGGTATATGCATGCCTAAAAATATATTTTTCTATTTTGCGTTCGAAATGAACTCATTATGAAACCCAAAACAGTATCGAAATGAGCTTCATTTCGATACGCTTTTTTCATTTTTCAATGTTGGCGTTGTTCGAATACAGAAATAAATATCATTGCTGTCATATGATTTTAAGAATTTATGTACATTTGACAGATATGATATATATTCGTATTTTACACAAACAACGTATGTTGTATACAATTGACAACAACATATATATGTTTCTATGTCACTCATGTTTATATTTTTAAATGAAATATCAAGTAATGTTAACGAAAATTAATAAATAATATGTAATATAATATACTTCGCGGATAGCAAGATTTAAATTTGAAAATGTCAAGTATCAATGTGACCAACTGCATGCTTTATATAAAAATTAAACTCTGAACTTTCAAATTAAATAATTCCAATTTAAGCAATTTATTAATGTAAAAAACGCAAAATAGAAAAAATAGTATAAAAAACTCGTTTCATAAGGCCTTTTGCCGCACTCGCTCTTTAGAAAACTCGCCGCAAGCGGCTCGTTTTCTAAACTGATCTCGTGCGGCAAAATGGTGCCTTATGAAACTCGTTTTTTAATATACTATTCCGCGCGAAAGATTCGAACATTACAGTTAATACAAGAATATGTCAACACAAAAGAATAATATTAAATAAGTTAATTTTGCCTAATATGAACATACTAAAAATAAATTTTATTATGTAAATCGAAGTACATAGTGAATTTTTATCAGTATTACCGTATGTTTTTTATTACTTAAAATGTTATATTAGTTTAGTTAATATTTTATTAATGTATAAAGGTCTACCAAAAGTTTATGCTACTCTTCTAAAATATAATTAAGGATTCTAAAATAACATTAATTAATTATTTTTTTCTCATTCCTTGTGATAATTATGGCTATATATACCCAACAATTTAGTTCAGAGTCTGCCCATTCCGGCCTTAAAGAAATTTACTTGAAGATACTAAAATTCGCAAATGTTTCAGAGTTCTGATCTAATCAAGAAGGTACCTCAGATATAATTTATATCAAAAACAGTTAGGTATTTCATATTAAATAATTAAACAAGAGATACCAAATACCAAATAAAAAGTTAAAAATAAACTTACCTCGTTAAGTACAGGAATTGAGACCTTTTATTAATTTATAATTAACTAATAAACTTAGAATTGACCGTTACTTCCAACTTGATTAATCACTGTAATTTACTATAAATTACATATAGGTTAATTAGATTGTGCTAAAAACATTTCCAGACGTTTACGAAAAAAAATGGTCACACTTTAATAACTTTATTCAAGCAAGAAACGGTAAATATATACCAATGTAAGTTATTGTTATTAGACAGGTGGTTGAAATGTTTCAATCAATATAGTATAACTTGTTATTTATTGTTTTAAGGTGTTGCAACTACAATGAATTTATGCATAAATACATAAAATAATGAATGGCATTGTGAGAAATGATTTATTAAAATTACCTCAGAAGAAATATTAATATTTTAGATTGATTTTTTAGCGAAAAAAACTCTTACAAAATATTGCAAAAATCACAAAACAACATATGTAACCGATAAATTGGCACTATATCATGACTAAATTGCGGAACAGACGCTATCCTCTAATGAGTCATGCAGGCGCAGAGACAGAGTCGGTTTCACTTAAATAATAAGATTGATGAAATATTCGGTCGTAGCCATGATTTTAATGTGCAGAAAGGCTTTTGTAATAATGTTAAAAATACGGAAATCGGTAGATATATTAAATTTAAAGTTTATTTTTTCTATGCGGCACTCACTAGCTCTGATGTTGAGCAAAGTTTTTCTATATTTAAGGACATACTGTCTAATAAAAGAACGCACATTACAGAACAAAGTTTAGAATATATTGTAATAATTAATGGGAATAAAAAATGTTTACTGTGGTGTGACTAAGCATTCACTTTAATGATATAATTAATTTCAAGTTTATACTTGTATTTTGTATATGTATCTGGAATTAATTTCAATTCAAGTTAATTTAAATTTAAAAGTTCATTTAACTTCAGTGTTTTATTTATTTTCGTAAAAATAAATTTCCGTATATACATTTCATTGCCTTTATTATAACTCTAGCGAAATATATTTCACAACCCCGTCTGTTTGCATTAAAAGACGTACAAACAGACAACTTTTATCAATATCATCCCGTTATAACATTCATATATACATTTTAAGTGGATCGATTGTACATTGTCGCCACCGATGAATCACACCCGATACGGGACAGCGCCGTTTCCGCAGTCTAGTCATGACCTCTATTTTTATATTCAGACCTCTGCCTTATTATATTTTTTTAAATTGGTAACGCAATTGTGAGGTGTTCTTCGCGATTATTTTGGTATTGGGGTGAAAATTCTCTACACAGAAGATATAAATCTAATAAGCTTGAAGGATTAATAGTGATAGTTATGTATGTTATAATTAGCATAATATTGTTTGTACCCCTTAACATTAGTACTAGGGCTGGGCGAAGTATCGTTACATCGTCCAATACCCGATACATTATTCGGTATCGATTCCCCGATACCTCGATAACGAAGGTATCGATTCTAAGGTATCGATTCCAAAGTATCGATTCCCAAGTATCGATTCCAAAGCTTCGATACCTATCGATACTTTACCGATTCCAGTACTCGCTAAGTATCGATATGTCAGGTTAGCGATGTATCGGGTAGCGATGTATTGGGTAGCCATGTATCGGGTAGCTTACTTTTGTCCATTTTTTTAAATGTACATGAAGGATGTAATAACTTTTTAAGTAAAGAATTTTTAAGTATGTATACATTATATATAAATATATATACAGAGTTAGTTAAAAGTGACGGCGATTTATTGTCGTTAATATTCATTTTAGGGAATTATGTTCAATATGAAAGTTTGTTAGGATATTTTGATCTACATTTGAGAATATTTGAATATTTTTTTTCTTCAATTGTTTCTTAGTTACGTCTGTCCGTGCAGTTTTTTTAAATAGGAACTAGTAAATTTGACTCTACCATTTGATAAAGAATTTTTTTCTCTTTACAATAATATTTTTCTTTTTTTTAAATTCATTTTAATAACTTTTTTACAAGAAAAATTAAACAAATTAATAACAAAGTAAATTAAAGTAAGTGTTCAAATTGTCGTCCATTAGTAATTTGACAATGACCAAATATTTACAAAACTCCGAACAGAGTTCTGTAAAAAATCTCGGGGAATTTCTTGTATCGTTCTGGTAATTCGGATTTGTAAATCTTCGACGTTATTGGGCTTTTCTTTGTAAACTTTGTTTTTTACGTATCCCCAAAGAAAAAAATCTAAAGGACTTAAATCTGGCGAACGGGCTGGCCATTCAATGGTTCCTCGCACTCCAATCCATCTGTGGAGAAAAACGTTGTCCAGATATTGACGAACATTTACACCATAATGTGGTGGGGCGCCATCTTGCTGGAACCAGATACTGTCATTGGGCAGGTGTTCATTGTTTTCATGAGGATAGAGCGTAGCACTAGCAGGTATTATTTCATTTTGCAATAACTGCAAATACAGAGCCGAAGTTAAATTGCCATTGATGAAAAAGGGACCGATAATATGACCGCCTAGAATGCCAACCCAAACATTAATCTTTTGGGGGTACTGCGTATGGTGCTCCAAAAACGAAGAGCGATTTTCCGATGACCAGTATCTGCAGTTATGTCTGTTTACTTCACCGGTAAGGCAAAAAGTAGCTTCGTCTGAGAAAAGAATATTGTTGACAAAATTTTCATTATTATTGCAAATATTTAACATTTCTTCGGAAAATTGTAATCTCCTATCAAAATCATCTTCCGTTAACTCGTGTACAAGGTGTACCTTATAAGGTTTATACTTTTCACTTTTTAAAAACGACACGATCGATGACTGTGGAATATTGAAATTGGCCGCTAATTGATTGGTTGATAAATGGGGATATTCAGATACAGCCAATAAAATATCCAGTTTGCCATCATCGCTTTTTGCTGTTCTAGGTCTACCACTCCTTGGCAAATCTTTAACGCTACACGTTTGTTCAAAGCGTCTTAAAGTTTTACCAACAACGGATTTAGAAATTGGATTTCTATTTGGATGCGTTTCATTTATAAATTACTAACGTTTTGTAAACTTCTGCGTCTATCTCCATAACCCAACATCATAAGTATTTCAATTCGTTCATGTTCACTTAAACTCGCCATTGTTAATATTAACAGCAACAAATTGCACAAATGAATTATTTCTGTCAAAGATTTGACGTACACAAAAACCACTGGTAAAATTATGTCGCTCAAGTTTGTTTATCGCTACGCTTCTGTCTATCTGCGATGTACCAAACTTCTGTTAAACACATGAACCGGCCTTTTCTTATAAAAAAAAGTTATTAAAATTAATTTAAAAAAAAAAAAAATCATTGTAAAGAGAAAACAATTCTCTATCGAATGGTAGAATAAAATTTACTAGCTCCCATTTAAAAAAACTGCGCGGACAGGCGTAACTAAAAAACAATTAAAGAAAAAAAAATTCAAATATTCTCAAATGTAGATCCTAACAAACTTTTATATTGAACATAAATCCCTAAAATGAATATTAAAGACAATAAATCGCCGTCTCCATACTTTTAACTAACCCTGTATATATTATATAGTATATATTTCAAAGGATGTTGTTGAATTTTACATTATGCGTAGCAAATATCCATATTATAACATAAACATAATAACTATAATTATTACAAAAAAAAATATCACAATATTGCAAGCTTCATACCGTAGATATGGTAGAATCGATGAATTAATTTTATATCTCTTAAAACCGATATCAAACAAACGATAACTAGAAAACGGGTTATTAATACTGTTTCCTAGGTATCGAAACAAGGTATCGATTCCAAAGTATCGATTCCAAGGTATCGGTTCAAGGTGTCTATTCCAAAGTATCGATTCCAAGCATCGATACCTATCGATCTAAGTATCGATGTATCGGGTAGCCATGTGTCGGCTTAACTTTGTGCATTTTTTTAAATGTACATAGAGGATGCAATTACTTTTTAAGTAAAGAATTTTTAAGTATGTATGCATTATGTATATTATATAATATATATTTAAAAGTATGTTATTATAGTGCGTAGCAAATATCCTTATTATGACATAACTATAATTATTACAAAAAAAACAAAATATCACAATATTGCAAATTTCATACCGTAGTTATGATAGAATCGGTAAATTAATTTTATATCTCTTGAAACCGATATCAAACAATCGACACCTAGAAAACCGGTTATGAATATTGATTCCTAGGTATCGAATCAAGGTATCGATTCCAAGGTATCGATTCCAAGATATCGATTCCAAGGTATCGATTCCAAGGTACCGATTCCAAGGTACCGATTCCAAAGTATCGATTCCAAAACATCGATACCTATCGATACTTTACCGATTCCAGTACTCAGAATCGATACCGTGCACAGATCCGATACATCGCTAAGTATCGATACCGAAAACGTCGGTATCGCCCAGCCCTAACTAGTACTGGCATAACAAATATATCAATTACAAAATACAGTTCTTTTAATACCACCTATACTTAAAGAGCGATAAAGAAATTTATTTTACAGGAAAATCTTTGATTTTCATATTTTGAATAAAAAATTTTGTAAACCTATAAAATGTATAATATATTTAAAAATATTTTTATTTTACAAAACAAACAAGTAACCACGAACAGAATTTATACTATATTTTGAATTATTATTAGACCAAATTGTTAATTAAGAAAACACTAAAACTCAATTTATAAGTCACAATCTAAAGTAAATCTTTCACTATTTTTATTTATATAAATACACATATTAATGCCCAACATATTAAAATTAATTCATTTTCAAGATAAGAACCTGAATCTAATGAAAATTATGAGGACGAAGTAGAAGAAGTAATGTAAAATAATAAAAGTTTACAAAGTATTTAGAACTTGCAGAATAGGTTTATTAAGATAATCGCTAGCTTCCAGTGAGGATCCAATCCAGACGTATAATCATACAATATAAAGAGGTTTAATTTTACACGTGTTCAAACTATTTACAATGCTAAATTCCAATGTGTTAATTTTCTATAGTTTGTTTATTTATGTCAGTTTAATGTAAAGTGTATTAATTATATTCCATAAATACTTTTCTCAAAAAGAATGTAGTACAGTTATTAACCATTAAGTTAGAGAGACATCATCATCATGTACAGTTAAGCTCACATAAATCCAGTATAACCTAACTTGTACAAATTTTCTAATATTGCTTAGTGTTTATTAGTCTTTTTTAGAAAGACAAGTCAAATGTCAAATAATTTTCTAAAACAATTTAAAAAACACAAATAAATTAATACTTAATTGATCCGCCATTCGCATCAATTACTGCCCTTAACCTTCTAGGTACAGAATTAATGGGACTTCTTAAAAAAATAGATTTTTCAACAATGTTTTCCCAGGTATTTTCAATAGATTCCCATAGTTGCTCCATATTAGTAAATCTAATACGAGATCTATGAATTTTCTTTGTAATTTTTTTGATTTTCTCTCAAATATTCAAACAAATTGTGCTCTTCTATATCAGTTGATAATCATTTAAGACCAGTTCAAATGAAATTCTTCTGCGGTGCAACTTTTCAAATTTAACAAATTTGTACTTTGCTTGCCGGAGTCAGTTTTCTTGCCATTTTGGATATCAAAAAGTGACAAATGTCATTTTGACGTTACAAGAATGAATTACAACAAAACAAAAATTCAAAAATGGCTTATACTAGATCTATGTGAGCTTAACTGGTCATAAAGTTCTTTTTTAACTTATAAAATATAAAAATTTACTAAAAATAATATGTGTATACAGCATGGTAATTAATAGGGACCACCATCTGGGTTCTATAGCAGTGGCATCACTTCGTTGGGATATTTATTTAGAAAAATGCTTTCCGTTCGAAATACACCTACGTGTATTTGTATTATATTTGTAATATATTTATAAACAACTTTGCACTATCAATGCTGGAGACGTACGACATGAGCCGAAAATAGCTCTGACCCTATCGAAATTCTCGTTCTTCCGATCTCTCGTTCTCTTCCGTTCTCTCGTTCTTCGTCTCTAGTAATGGTATATTTTGTATGTTAAGATATTTTCTTATGTTATGTTCAAATGTGTTTCTTTTTCTTTATATAATTAATTGTGTTTTATATTGTTTAAATATGTATTTCGTTAACATATTAGTTTGTTTTTAACTATTTGACTTAATTATCATATCCTGAATCCTGTAAAAGGACTTGAGATTTATATAAAGTTAATTGGTCAAAAATATGTAAGTATTTTCAAATTTTATTTATTATTATATTTTATAACACATCAATAATTATTTAAATTTAAATCACTTTAGATTATTTGACTTTTTGAGTGCGAGGTAATATCGTGGCTCACAAATATATACTTGAGAATTGATAGTAATAAGTTAAGATAGTATGAATTTATAATATATAATACACCTGAAGTTACCGATACCAGAACGTTAGATTTAAGAGATGTACCAAGGAATTATTTATTTAAAAATATTTTCATTTGGCATCATACATTGTAACGGTTCCCGCTGTCAAGCTTATGAATTTAACCTGAATTATGGGCGATTTGAACGATGAGACCGCCATCGCGAACAAATAGTTCATAAACTTTTGAGAGAAATTGTATATTTTGCATTTATATGTTGTTTTAGTTAGTAAATTGCCCCCACTTCTTTCTTACACGTATCTGATCACCCAAACGCAGAAATCTATTGCGCTCAGCCGGCTACAAGATTTAAGTTTTTCGCTATTTCAGGCCGATACACATAGGGCCCCTTTTCTCGCATTTAGCATTCGCTATCTGGCTGTCTTGGAACTTATATTAGATAAGCTCGAGACTTCTCTGCTCCACGGCCTTGTTACTATTGTAACTTTCTCCTACTCGGTGGCCTTGTTGCTATCGTAATTTTTCCATATTCGGTGGTTTTTGTTGCTATCGTATTTCTCTTCCTTACTCGTCGGTCCTTCTTAGTGGGGTATATCTTTTGTCTCCGAAATAGGACGGCGTCGTCAATATTTGTTGAACTCTGTGTTATCCTGTATTCTCGAACAAGCACGTTTGTAGACCGAAGACGACACCTACAACTCAACGGGTGACGTATGGTGAAGGAGGGCTCTCCTAGACCGGTGTTGTCCCACAAGACTTTCCGAAGGCCTTACTGCCGCCACTTCCCGCTTGTGTAAGATTGTACCTATTAGACTCGAGATAATAATTTCTCTCCAGTAGCACAGTCATATTTGTCCGCGTCAGTCTATTTGACTTGGAATCGCGACATTATTTTCTTTTTCCTCTTATCTTTCTAATTTCTGTATTCGAACAAAGGTTGCAAGGTAACAGAATAATATTGTTAGTAAGGGAAAAATATGAATATGTGTTTAAAACATAATTTTACTTTAATTTTCTCGAAAACAGGGTTAGCTATTTAGCATAAGCATTTGTTATTGAACTTAAAAGAACAGCGACCGGAGTTTGGTAGGTTTTGTATATGTTGATACTCGTGCCGCCAGAGTTTTTCTTACATCGGCACGTCGACGAATATTTTTGTATTTGTGTTTTTTCCATATACCGTTTTTATTTTGTTTTCGTAATTTCATGCAACATTATAAATGTATTTGAACTGTAAATTATGTACAAATGTTATATGAAGTGTTTCCTCTTTAATGTTCAATAAATAAATTGTATGTCAATACGTTTTCTTAATGAATCTGGACCGCAAGCACAAGACACTGTCGAATAATTAGTACATTCATAGCCAAAACAAAAACAAGCACGAGTAATGAACCTTAGTCCTATTAGAGAATACGCGAATATTTGGTAAGATTGATGGCGACTTAAATAGCATTAATCACATTGATGGTCTTTTTGCCATGCGCGAAATTCGAAGTTGTTTGACCAGTTCACTACCGTCGAACGCGGAGAAATCTTGAAGCTTCAAATGAGCAGGTAAGAGTGTTATCATTTTATTGTGTCCATCATGATATACTTTGCGCAAAGTTGGGACTACTTGACTTTCGTACAATCGATCTGAAATGAAAATGATCATATTTAATAAATAAATTGAAAAATATTGGAATGGATATAATGTTCCACAGGGATTTACACTGGGACCATTGCTATTTTTACAATATATATATATATATATATATATATATATATATATATACATATATATTATAGTAGGATATGACATGCACAAGTGCAAATGAGTAATAAACGATACAAATAAGTAGAGCAGACCAATTTCCGTGAGCGCCATGTGCGCCGATTATTTTTCGTGTGTTTATGCATATTACGTTAATAGCAGAAAACCAAATGTATATTTAATTATTTCTAATAGAATAAATGTCTCTACTTCTATACTTATATCGGTAACAAGCTCATATTGCGTCCCTATTCTATCGCATATTCGAATATATTACGAATTACACTCCCATACCGGCGCTCATGGCACGCACGGAAATTGGTCTGCTCTACAAATAAGGAAGAAAAACACAAATTTATGCATACATAACAAACAATGTCGTGATAATCATCAAATTCAATAGATTATTTACCAAACGACAAACAAACGCAGCAAAAGTGGAATTTATATTTTTATTTCTTTAAATAATTTTTTATTAGAAAAAGCAAACAAAAGGTATGTGGACAAGAACGTAGAAAAATGCATATTGGGATATTAAGATTTGATTTTAAAACATACTTTATTGAAAATGAAAAATGTATTTAGAAAATGTAAACAGCTAATGTAAAAACGCATCCACGCAAAATCATTTAAAAACCAGGTATTTATAATAATAATTAATCAATAATAATAAATCAGTACCCGTTCAAAATTTCAAAGCAATTTACGAACAACTTCAGTCATAATTAGAAATGCTAACGTCAAGGCGAAAAAGAAAAAAAACAATTGAAAATAGGGTTCACAGTCCGTGCCAGAAATTTACGCGAGAAGACAGTGAAAAATAGCGTTAAACATTGAAGCAATTAACTTAGAAAGATATTAAAAAATAAAACAAAACAAAACACGGATCTTAGAAGCAGATTTTATTAAAAATATTATATACACAAAGTGATATACGAAACGATTAACCGCCAAAAACATATCGATCGAAGAATCATATAAATTATCCAAAGAAGATCACCCCCGATGCAAGGGACAAAACTGAAACGTATCCGGGCAAGTTAACCAGAAATTTGGTTCCAAACGGACATTAGAGCGGCGTTCCATAGAAGAAAAAGCCCGCGAAAAAAGAAGCGCGAAGGGAAAGGCAATTGTTTCATAAACGGCGTCCCGGTTTGAAATCGTCCAGCCATGGACAAGGGAGCAACGGCAAATCAACGGACAACATCGACCGGCTGCAAATTCGCGCTGGAACGAATCTGTTAAGCAAATATATGTCAGGTATATAAAAACATTGAATTACGTAAAATTTGGCAAATCAATCCCAGAAATGCTTATTTTTATTATTACTAGTATCGATAAGATATATGTGAAGCACTCACCTTTTGTTAAGTTTTTATTATATTATCAAAAATATATTATTGAATCAAATAGAATTACCCAAGAATATAAATACCACTTTGCGATAATAAGCGCGTTGCGTTTGTCACCAAAAGTAAAGAAAGACATTTATTTATATTATATATGAGTTTGTTGAAAAAGGAAAGATAAACGTTATATCGTTGTACTTTAATAAGAATGTGTGCATAACTTGTACCAAAAAGTGTCACATTGTCACCATTATCACATTATTTTCCTATGTTTTTTTCGTATGTTTATATTAAATAAAATACCAATTAAGATCATACTTATCTGTTTCTCTCGCAAAATACACCTTAACAGCACTATAGAATAACCAAAATTAAGGGCAATAATTGTCAATTTTAAGTATCTTAAAATTTTAATGCTTTCATAAATAAAAAAAAAACAAAGCATTTACGAGGCTTATATGCACCTGCATTCCCCTCCCCCCCTTGATAAGAGATATAATTCGAACGAAATAATAACCGGTGCGCCAAATTACGAAGGAATTGCAGTACAAGAAATATTCTATTCTTATCCCATTTAAAAGTATAAAAAAAATTATAAAAAGCATTACCTTACATTTAAATTAGTCGAAATAATAAAGAGAGACAGAGTGTTACAAAATTTGCGGATACGAACTATGGGATAACATTAATCATCAAAAACTGAAACGAATGCTGCATTACCATTTTTTAATCTGACTGATATTTTCTGAATTTTATCAAATTTAAAAATTAAACATATAAACTTTTTTAATATTGCACAATTAAAAACGTATAACACAAAACACTTTATAGCATTTGTTCAAATTATCTTCCAGCAGCTATACATGTTTTAACACGCCTTGCTATTACCTGAACGCTGTTGCGTAACTTTTGCGATGTTACTTGTTGCGCCGCACGGTTTTAAAATTCATTAACATCGGTTACAAGTATTTTGTAACCACGTAAAAAGAAATCGCAAGGTGTCACATCTGACAATCAAGGTGGCTAATGTATCAGACCACCCCTTCCAATCCAACGGTCGTAGAAAGTATAGAACTTCGTGCAAAGAGGGGACCTGCCCCGGTGTGCATGAAAATAATATTTTTCCGGACATTTAGAGGCACGTCAATAAAAAATTCTGGAAGCCGCTCTTGTAGAAAATCTAAATAATTTTCTCCATTTATGTGGTACGGCAAAATATGAATAAACAAAAATAATTAAGGAAAATGTAAATAAAAAATTAGTTTTGACGTAACCTTGCCAGTCGTTCGCCCAATAAACCACCCCAAATATTTAAACCAAACCGACGTTGACGATTTCTAAGCATAATTAAATGGGTATTTCCATAACTCCAGTGACAGAATAGAACTTTGGACGTGCAGGTTGATTTAAATACCGTTTACAGAACGGTTGCCGAAGTGGATCGTCATTATCATCCTAATGCTGGACTCTTGTGAAGCAATATGGATGCTGTTGGTCACGCCTTAGCGCACGCCATACGCGAACTTTATTTGTTCTCCGTTTCCTTGCAACACACCTAGTACTTCTTGAACGATCATTTGTTATCAAATTAATGATTGCGTGATCACCGAGGACGACCAGCATTTCTGCGTGGTTGTATTGTAAGGCATCCTGTAAAAAAATTATATTTTCTAGTCTTCTAAAGACATTAGCATTTGGTAAACGACGTCCTGGAAATCGCATCGCATACTTGGATCTGCACTATTATTTGAAGCGCCAAGAGTAATCAACATATTGTAATACTCGCCATTTGATTAGTTTTGAGTCATGATTTCAGACGATAGAATTCAAAATACAAAGAGCATATGTTTTTAATGACAATTGTAAAGTCAGTCTTTTTCATATTTATCTTCTGTAAACGCAAAACTTAATAAATAATTGATATGGAAATTAAAGGATGCCATCTTTTGTTGGAAACTATGATTTGAATCCGCGGTTATAAAGTTGTTAACATTGATGTCTTCTTGAAAAGTATTTATTTCTAAGTTGATATTATTCCTAATTACTAAAACATCTAAAAATGGTATTTATTCATTGTTTTCTTTTTCTATTATGAATTTATTTGTTGGGCATTTCGAATTTAATTGCATTAAAAACTCCTCTACTCCTAAATTGCATAACTTTGTATTAAATACCGCGAAAATATCATCGGCATAGCTAACGGGTGTAACGAAAGTTTTCGGACTATTTCGAATGAAAAATGTTACACCTTCGGAAAACAAAAAATTTACAATTTTTCACATAACATTTAACAAAATTCGTACTTTGTAAACTTGACATTATAAAATACTTAACGGTCCTAATTTTTCGCAGCAACGCAGTTTCGCTCGAACGCCTTGGCGCGTTGCCAGTACTCTATAGGAGTATCACGAAGTTTAATTCGGGTCCTGTTCCTTAATTGATCTTCATTTTGTGCTTCCCAACCATTCCCGTAGATCCTCTGAGATAATAAAGCCCATAAGGTTCTAATAGGTCTAGTTTGAAGCAGATTTGGCGGGTTATGCACACGAGGCATGTTTTGTGCTTCCAATCATTGTCTTGTCTGTCTGGCGTAATGACTTGAAGCCAAGTCAGGCCCAAAATATGATATCATCATTTGGATGATGTTCATTGATTAAATTAACCAATTTTGGCAAGCAACGTTGAATGTAAAGATTGGCAGTTACTGGTTCTTCTCTCACATGCTCTATGTAAGGTTGATAAATACCTGCCTCAGAAACGGCGCACCAGACCAGGATTTTTTCTGTGAATTTTGCCTTTGTTTTATACTCTACTTCGTCAGGAGTCTCATTCACATTTCTTGTGTAAAAACCAGCATTACCTGGAGTTTCTGCATTGCCAAGAGTTATTTATGCACCTCATTTATTTTTTGTATTAATTACAAAACCTTCTTTGCTCATGTTTATTCGTTGCCAGAAGACAATTCGAGCAAATGTTATAAAGTGTTTCGAGTTATCGTTTTTAATTGTGTAATATTTACTTGCTTCATTTTTCATTTTTAAAATTGCTAAAATTAAGAAAATATCAGTCAGTCAATCTGATCATTATGATTAACATCATCCTATAATCAGTGTCCGCGAATGTATGTTCAGCCTAAAATAGCTGAAATCTTTACCGTATTATTATAAAATAAATATAAACAAAACAAATCTACTATTAATCAACTGTAACTGCGAAACAGAAATATCTCATTACAATAATAGACTCGTTAGTTCACAAAAAGTACGATTTCTCAACCTCAGTGGATTCAGTTCGCATATGAAAGTCCCATGTGGACGGTCTGGCTGGGCAACTAAGGATCTAGTGTTTATAATTTAAAACTGATTTCTCGTTGAGCGAGTGTCGACGCCGCGTTGTCTATGCATCATGAATGTATTGAATCTAGGTTGAGTTTTGGTTCTCTTCTGGGACAACTTGTTGGAGGAGCAAAGGCTATTTGGAATACAGAAAGCATGTATACGAGCAATATATAACCTAAGTAAACGGGATACATACAGACCGATTTTTCAAAGATGCATGTTGCTTACTCTGACGTCCACATTTATTTTAGAATATGCTTTGTTTGTTAATATGAACTATGAATAATTTTTTCAAAAACATGTACCAACACAGAATTGTAATACTAGAGGTACCACTCGAGGTTATTTGCTGCCACCAAAAACACAATTCAAAAGAAAGTATTAAAATTTATAAGCATATACAGTATAACCTTTTAAACCGAACTAATAATTGCACTTGTTCTGCATACTGGTACAAACTTAGTTTGTCGGATTGTAGTTACGAACGCATCATATAAGTCGATATTTACATGTAAGAATGTGATTTAATATTCATTAATTCTCACTTGCAGTAAGTTCCAAATGTTAACTATATATACAGAAAGTATAGAAATGAAAAAGCAATGTCCGTCTTCGAGGAATACCGTGCATTGAAAAGTTCCAACCAGAACGAAACGCCGTCTGTACGTTTCCTCCCGTTGATTGACTTGTTTTTTCAGTATTTCTTAATTTTTAATTAACCTAATTACCAGGAAGTTCGTTGTCGCGAAAGGGTGTGTTCTGCATACTGGTACAAACTTAGTTTGTCGGATTGTAGTTACGAACGCATCATATAGGTCGACATTTACATGTAAGAATGTGATTTAATATTCATTAATTCTCACTTGCAGTAAGTTCCAAATGTTAATAATTGCACTGATTGATCTGGATTTTAGATATGTTCGGATGATCGAAAATTGATCAAAAATACGCAAATACCCTATTATCTATGAATTTTCTCATTCTTGCGAGGAAACGCCTTCTATTTTCAATTAAAAAAGTAATTACGCTACTACAGCATATGTATTTTCTTAGATATCAGAAGTAGATACATTTATATGTATAACACAGTATATACATAAATCTAAACTAGTAAATGCTAATGCTAAGAAAATGAGAAAAATTCAGTAATTTTGATCTGTTTAATACTTGCTTCTTCTGCCTTTTGAGCTCTTTTTTTCATTTCAGATAGAATTACAATGTAATGTTCTGATTCACTATTTTCCTTGAGCCCACTTCAAACACGTTTCGAAACTTTTGACGGCTTCTGTGTGCTTTACAGATCTTGGTATCGTTTCTTCTTCATCAGAGCTCTCGATTCATCTTGAACGTGCTCCAAAATATCCATATCGTTTATAGATTCAGATGATTCTGTTTGGCCGACGGCCCAGTCAACAATTTCTTGTCTAGTTACGTTGCCAAAAATGTGGTTCATCAGCACAGTAACTTCCTCTATTTGTTTCTCTGTAACCCCATTTTATTCTTCCATTGAGGCAGTGGAAGATTATCATCTTCACTCCAACCACCATCGTCAACACCAGCATTAGAAGTTTACTCCAAGATTTTTTAATGAGTTCTGGTCTTACATTTTCCCAGGCTCTTGCTAATCCTATTACAACATCTATTAGGTTAGCTTTTTAAGTTCTGCAGAAAGAACAATCCGTTTTAAAAGTGTTTTTTCTATAATGCAACTTGATTGCTTGAATTACATTTTGGTCCATTGGTTGCACTAGCGGTGTTACATTTGGCGGCAAAAACATTACACAATTTTTTTATCATCTGAACATAAATCTTCTGGGTGCCCTGGTGGGTTGTCTAAAATTAACAGTGCTTTTGCGTCTAAATTCAGCTGTTGCATACTTTTTCTAACTGCCGGAACAAAATCTTCATAAAACCAATTCTTAAAAATATCTTTGGCAACCCAGGTCTTTTTCTGTCCTTGGTACATCACCGGTAGTGATTCATTTACAAAAGCCCTTGGTTTTTGAGATTTGCTCAGAACTCACAATCTCATTTTATACGTTTCAGAAACATTAGATCAAGGCATAAATGTAATTCGTTGCTTACAAATTTTTCTGCCTGGAGCTATACCTATATATCAAGCCATCCGGAACTAGCTTTAAAATTATCATTGTTGTGAGCTTGGCCTTTGCACGTAAAATTTCTCCCGATATTGGAACACCTGGAATTATTTAAGTTTTACGTACATAGATATGTCATTCATTTTGGTACATATCTCTAGATGTTTCGTGGATAAACCAGGTATAAACCGCTTTATCAACGTTGGGATTATGCACTCACTTTTAGCGTTTTACGCTTATTGGATAAAGAACTGGATGTAGCGCCATATGATACATTTTTTTCTTTGTTCTTTTCGACGTCGCAAATCGTTGATTTTCCCACTTTGTACTTTAATGATAAAGCAGTCACTGTATGACCCGCATTTAAATCGTTAATAAGCTCAATTTTTTCTTTTATCAACAAAGTAACGCGTTTTCTTTTCGAAGTCATTTTGCGAACTGAACATGCAACTGACAGTCAACGGTCAACTGAATAAAGAATCAAACAAAGAAAATCTTAGAAAACATTAACACTTGTGATTCCCCTATTTACGCAACAGAAATTACTTCAATGTTTGGATTAAAGAGGCGTTTTTTCGGGCTATAATTTCAAATATCTGTTGTTCGGATTATTGGAGGTTCCGATTAAGGTATGTTCGGATTATAGAGGTCATACTGTATACCTGTATACACGTAATTAAACTAAATTCAAGACATTTTTAAATTGAATTCCGAAGATATCTAGCGCGTAAAGCTTTTTAATAGCCGGAAGTATTTTTTTAGTACTAACGTTAATATTCAAATTCTATAGTTTTTATTACATATTTTGACGTATTTAACTTATCATAATGTATGCCTTATTTTATTGTTTTACTAAGTCGATGTATATGTATTGGTTGGTGGTCGTTTGAATAACTTGGTTATTATTATATTATACAGAAAATTAATCTCCTGGTAACAACTTTGACGCATTCAAAAAAATGGATTCTCGTCGAATATTTTGGAGAAATAATACGGAAAATGGAAGCCCAACTGCTCCCTACAAATTGTGGCACAGTTGTTCTGTACGTAATGTGTTTAGTGCATACTCACATAGACAGACCTGTTGGCATCTTTTTCACTACAAATTTGGATCACTTCTGCAACCGAACGCACTAGTAATCACGTTGTATCACTATGTTTGGAACACATCCAGGTGCTTCAGTAATCACACGAAACGTCCAGATGGGCCTAAATATGGCCCTGTACGTAAGAATTTTATTTTCTACAGAAATTATCTGTCAGGAAGTCAATATAATTACCTAAGCTTGATTGTAAGTTGAATTCTTTCAGTAATTATATGCCTTTGCGACATTAGCTCTCTATCAAGATGAATTCCGAGATATTTGAATATGATTGTGGAAATTGTTGTCCATTCAACTCAATAGGGTGAACATACAGATCTATTCATAGTGTAGCTTAGATTAAATAAAATGTAGGTTAAAGCACATTTACTTGTGGGAACCTGATTGTTTTGGAAGCAAGTCAGCGTACTCGTTCGCTACTTAATCAGAGAGTGTCTAATCGTGACATGGAACTTAAAGATGAGATACCGTTGTTGTGGAAAACATCTTTCTAATTTGTAGAACAGACCTTCACGCTAGATTTAATCAGAAGCTTGGCTGACATCAGAGAATGCAGCACACCAGTACCTTTTCCTTGAAAGATTGTTATTAAAAATTAATCAACTTTTGACTTGTTCTGTTGTCTCATCCTTATTCTCAAAAACGAAGTAGTTTCAATTTTGCTAGTATAGGGCTCAATCTTTTCAAATAATTTTGAAATAATGTGAAGCAAACCTGTCGACCTATACGACATCAGTACCTTAGGTTTCATACCAGGCTTATGGATCACGATGCTCCTTTTAAAAAATTTGTATAGTAATGGGTCCGAAGCACTGCATTGAAGAAGAAGGTTAATAATTTCAAACTGTCTTCTGGCAGTTCTCGAAAAATTGTCTCAGTAATTAAGTCGAAGTAAAGGACTTTCCTTGTATTAATTTATTTCTACATTACGTAGTTCGAGTTTTGATATTTTTTATACTAAAATATGTATGGAGTATCAACATAATCGAAAACTTCCTTTTCTCCAGCTGCTGTCACCAGTCAGGCCAGTGACTTACAAACACCCTCAAAATGTTAACCAAATGCTTCTGGTTTCTAAAAGTATTTTTTGCCGATTAGCGAATTTAATTGCTGTTTTGTTTTAAATGTAATTTAAATAAAATTATTATAATTACGGACCAAGTCCATACCCTAATCTAGACAATAATATCGATGACGTTTTTTTGGTTCGTTAGCTTGCATGATAAAAATAATTACTTGGAAGTAAAACTCTGAGGTAATAATATTTTAGTGTACCGAACGGCTCAAGTTATAACATGCCTACCATGTCAATACCCCAAAGCCCTGCAAGGCTTGTTACGGGAACTATTATTATGAAATAAAATTATTACATATTCTTATTTATTTTGAATAATGAATTCATAATTTAGTTCATATTAGAGACTGTTTTTTACACAATTTTACCTAAAACAATTTTTGACTATTTATCCACTTTTTGTTTGGTGAGGAATTATGAAAACTACCTCAGGGAAATTAATGCCATAGTTTATTTAATAAATAGTAACTATCAACATTTCCTAAATTGTGTCCATTATTTTGAAAAACAAGAACAAATGTTTTTCTTAATGTTTTTCTATGATCCAAAACTTAAACATATGATCTTAATTGATAGTTCAAGTAAAATAACTGATAAATTTGCCTTAAAAAAACAAATGTAAAACCAGATAGAGGCCTGCCTGTAATGTGGATTAAATCTAAAAACAAAAAGAAATACTGGTAGTAGAATTAAAGAACGGTGGAAAAATCTAATGAAATACAATTAATAAACATGAAACATAATTTATTAATTAATTCAATGAGCACTTTGAAATTGAAATATTCGTGAAAATGTACATAATTTCATGAGTGTCCAGAGAGATAATTTTGATTTTTTTAACTTTACGCTCTTTTAAAAAGACAATACATTACTTTGTGGAATATTACTAAGTAGAGGCTTTCTTAGGCTTTATAGAACTTTAGACAGGTAATGTTTTGAGAAACAGAACGCCTTGGCAATATTTTGTCTTAGATTTATTATTATTAGCCTTCATATATTTTATCACTGTCTTTCTACAGTGGGCAGTATTGTATTTTATTCAGACCACATTCCTATGATTGCTTTTTGGATTCCGGACTGGATCCACGTCCTTAATACTGCTTCCTTCCTGGCCGACGTTTCGTCCACTGTTGCTAGGGCGTGTACTACTGTTGTTCAACTGAACCAGGTTCAATATAGCCCAGCTCCAGTTCAGAATCCAAGAAGCAATCATGGACAACGACCGCGGAAGCCTACAAGCCTGATTAGCCATACTTTTATATCGCAACATGTCGACATATAAAAATAATACCATTATCAATGATCTCTAATCACCATCCTTAACTAATTGCAATTGTTACATTTTGACTGATTCTATGCGATCAGATTTTTTTATTATTTTTTAACATACGACAATTGCACGTATTATTGCAGATCTAATACTAAAGGTAATCTCTTATCTTATCAATTTCAAACTGGAGCAGTCCTCATTTTTTACTTAATAATTACATAAATTTTGTAAATTATGAGTTATAATATTCCTAACTTTCAAAATAACTATGCTTCCAAATAATAAATATTTTTATATTACTCAAAATGTGAATATGTACCTTATTTATATATAGCCTATTTTATAAAAACCTGTATTTTACTATCTTACGTAAATTGCTTCTGCAATTATTTGTATAGCTTTTGATATTTCCTAATAAATATCTTGTTTATTCAACTTTCTTCTAATAAAGTATCACGTGTTATATCTGGGTTTAAAAATTCATCCGATTCTGGTCCTTATTATCTTTAACGTATTTTTCCTAATTATACTTTTTATATGTATAATTAACCAAATCTAGGTTTAAAAATTCATCCGATTCTAATCCTTATTATCTTTAACGTATTTTTCCGAATTATACTTTTTATATGTATAAATAACCATCCTTTTTTTGCCCATATCATGTGTATATATTTTTCAATGTATATAATTACTTCTATTACCTATTTACGAGTATATTTCCTTAGGCAAGCGATCTTAACTATATTTGTTTATTGTCATTACTAAATATAGCCATGTATTTACTTATATTATATATATCTGTAATTTCATTAGTATTTAATTTTTATGCAATTTAACACTAATCTTTCAATATGTTTCTAACATTATTGACTTTTGACTCCCTATTTTTTCGTTGTTATCAATAATCTATCCATTTTTTATTTTCTTCTGACCACTTGTTTACATTTTTTTTATTAACAAACTATTTTTTTTATAATTTAACTCAGATTTATCTAAATAAGTACAATATAAAGAAATTGCATAGTAACCCTCGTCAATCCATTATTGTAGTAGTATTTTTACGATAAGATATCAGTCGCGTCATAACCAGTAATATCAGGTACAAATAATTTCTCCGAAATTTAATAAAATTTGTATTTTCAGTGTTACCTATTCCGCACATTGTTGTCACGAATGATCATCATATGATAACCGCTTGCCATATGTCAGTCAACGTTTCATATTACTTCTTGCCCATTTTATTTTTCTTATTTTAAAGAATAAACAGACAGTTGACGTTACGCATTAAGAAATTTATTTTATACTATGCAGACAAATAGTAAGTATTATTCTATAAAACTTGGAAAATATTGCAAAATATTAGTTTCCATTTTAAGAAAGACGACCCTAATCGAAAATTAATGGAATTGCCTCATATTGCTTTGAAAAGAAACCGTTTCTGCAACAATATATGCGTTGTAAAAAAAAATGAAAATACATTCCAGTTAGTTTTCTTGATGAAACCTGGGTTTTTAAAAATCGAAGCTCTCAAAAATCATATCAATATGAGAATATTAAATCTGTAAAGCAAAGCAAATAGGTGGCAAAATGTATTAATTATTTAAAAGTGGCATGAGCAATATATCATTGACTTTTATTCTGTAGATACATAGTTGTTCATGCTGGTAGCAATAATAGTTTCGTTCCTGGAGCAGAATTAATCTTTGCAACAAATAGTAAAAGCATGGATTACCACCGTGACATGAAACAAGAAAATTTTCTAGAATGGTTTCGAAAATCAACTGCTTAATAATTTAGAAAGCCATTCAGTTATTATTATGGATAATGCAAGCTATCATATGACAATAATAAATAAATCTCTTACTTCATCTTTAACAAAATATCAAATTCGGAATGGTGAACTAACAATAAAACTTTGACAAGGCTGCTTTAAAAATACAGTTACTGGAGTTGGTTAGACTGTTAGTACATAAATTAATTACTAAATTAAGTTCAAATAGATAATAATTTTTATTTAAAGGTATAAGCCGTCACCTATATATGAAGCCGATGAATTAGGAGAGCTAGATGGCCACACAGTTTTTCAACTTACTCCATATTGTTCGAGTTTTAACCCTATAGAAATAATTTGGGAAATTGCAAAAGATATTATTCAAGTAATATATGTAAATATAGCAGGACTAATGAACGCTGTAAAAGGTTGTGGCAAAAAGCACTAAATCAAGTAACTGCTGAAGCGTGGTTTGTTAACAAATTAGAGCAACTCAGAACTTTTTGCATTTATTCGTGAAATAATTCTTGTGGGTGTAAACAAGAATAAAAATAAAATCTAAAGAAAGATATACTTCATTAATGTATCTGGGAGTAAATAACTAACTATTCTGGTTGATATTGAAAATTCATAACATATGAATAGTGGTTTTGGATTTCTAAGTTACGATTGCACTTTTACCTTTTTATCATAGATTTATCTATGCATTCTTTTGTTCCAGTGAAAATATTTGTAGAATTAAGAGCCAATATAGTGTTTTGGTTTTAATATCTATTTGACTTTATATTACACCATATTTATATGCTTTAGAGGCACATTACTAGTTTACTTCGAATGCAGCACCAATTATTACCTATGCTTTAGAGAAACTCATGAGTGTAATGTGATAAAAACTAATAAATATAAAACCTTTATACTCTATTATTAAATTTTATTTATGTATTGTTATATAATGATTATTAATATTGATTGTAAAAAAACTATTTCCATTCCTTCCTTTTTTTTATTCTGAAACATTGATATTATATTTATTAATTTTGTAAAATAAAAGTACTAGTAAAATTGCCTTTATTACTTACCATAAACTATGTATTGTGATAAATATACAACATTAACATTCGAAACAGTTTAAGGTATAACCTAAATTCCATCAGTCAAAAAGAAGATTTTGAAGTTTTTAAATGTACTATAACCTATAAACCAAATGACAATTGTTTGCAAGAATAAACAATAAATTTGTAAACGTTGTGTGACGCACATTGATGACGTGACTGATCTGTTATCGTAAAAATACTATAATGTACGATTTACATTTATATATCACTTTTTGAAAAGCTCTGTTGATATTTTTTTTTATAAAATGTCATAATTAACAAATTGACAAATTTTAAATTGATTTTCAGATCTTGGGAACCCGTACATAAAGCTATACAAATTGTTTGACCCTAAGTTATCTTTCATCAGAAATTTGGCTTCTGTTGTCTTCGTTTCGAGCAGAATGTTCAGCTTTGTTATCCCTGCATCTAGACAATTTAATCAAATGGATACTATTCAAACATGAGTAATGGAGTGCAATGTAAGTAAACTCATGAAATATTTGAGGTTTCAAACGCATGATACTGCGAACATAAGCTCAGCTTTTATGTGCGTTTCGTCTGTAGTTCCAGGAAATGACAGGCACTGAAATTTTCATTTCAAATTACTCGTAACGTTAGGCAATAGCTATTTATGTAACCAGTTATGAAATGGGCTATTTGGTGTAACGAAATGGAATATTTACAGGACGAGCGAACGTAGCGAGCGAAATCCTGCAAAATGACATGGGTTACACAAAATATCATTTCATAACGTTTTGCATACAAGATTTTATCTAATTTGGCCAAAACATAGGCTTATAGTATCTGTCCACTCGATGTTTTGACTCACGTCATTAGTTGCGTGGCGTTATCACGGACGTGGGCACCTGTAATGAATGTATTCTCATTTCATTCAAAGCCCAATGGTTAAACAAGGATTTTGACGTTTGACATCTTGCTTTGGTTTATTTTCGTTTTATTGCTTTTCTAATTAATTTTCTTTCTATTTAGCAAATAATTGATCTTTTCATAGCACAAAGAACTGTCTTTAATACATCTCCAGTATTCTTTTCACTAAGTTATTTATTGGTTATAGAATTTACATTTATTACAGATATGCATGGAAAACCACTGAATTCACAATCCCAATAACTTGCGTTCAATGTCTTGAACTTTTTTGAAAGAGAGAAACGAAATCAAGCATCTTCGATAAATATAAATGCAGCTTTTGAAGTATTTATTATATTCTTCTTGAAAGTCATATGTTTAATTGTTTGTTATTGTTTCGAAATAAATTATTAAAAATTTCAAGTTATTTTTTTGGCAAAGTATACTAGAAAAATTTTAGTGTATTGGTTACTTACAAAAGGTCTCGCATTAGATATAGTTGCTCAAGATCAAACTCAGACATAGAAAAAAAGCATTTATTGAAAGTAAATAAAAACAGATGAAATTGTTAAAATTGTACACATTTAAATATAAGCCTAAATAAAATAATGTTAAAACACTGTCACCAGACATTAGTAAGATTTATCAGTACTTTTTCTTAACGAATGAAAATCATAGGCTGTGCTAATTTTTACAATGTGCAGATTGAATTGTATTCCGGTCTTCTATTAGTGCCAATTAGAGCATCTTAAAATATTATTTCAAGGAGATTTGATCATTTTAAATTTCCCATGGTTCTGCCTTATTAAATAAGCTTTTATAGTAAATACAAATAGTAAATAAATAAATATAGTAAATATAGTAAAAACTGGCATGGTTGTTTGCTGTTGAATATTTTGGTACTTTGAATAAATACATAACCTACATGTCATGAGATGAATGATTGAGGCATCACGGAAAATTTCATTCATAACCATGCTGTTCTTGACGTTTTATTAAAATTAATTTTACTAAATATAGCTAATTTTAGCTAATATAAAAAATGTTGTAAAATTTAGATTATTTAGGATATAAACATAATCTACTTTATTACTTTTCACTACAATTCTATTTTATGTAATAATTTTGAGCCAGAAGTGTTGATTTGTTTAATATGGATGAAAATTAATGGTGTAAATCAAAACATCGAATGGATTGATACTAATTTTCCAGTTGATCTGACATTAAACGTCAAAACTAATTTCCTTAGAAACGCCATACGTCATTAGTCGTATTAAATTAGTAATGACAGTTTACATGCTATTGATTAATTTAATTTGACAAGTGTTTTTTAATTTAAGTATAAATATTTACTTTTACTAGCTAAATATTTCGATGCATCGTACGAATAAAAATGTCGGATTCAGATTCAGGCGAACTACCAAGTGATATATAAGAGCGCGCACAAAGTGCATTATCGACCGTGCTTCTATAAAAGTCGAAAGCCCGGTACGATTTGGCTTATGAAAAATTTGGGAAGTGGTTTGAAGACAAAAAATTTAAATGTGTTAAAGCTTCAACCCTTTGGACTCTTGATTCCGTGTTGCGAAGTGAATTGTCTTTGAAGAAGAATATTGATATTGCAAAATATATCAGTTTACATGCATTTCTAAAGAGGCAATCAGAGTGATACCATGCAAAAAGTCTGATACTTTGTCAAAGGAAAATGTCACCCGGTTTATGACAGAAGCTGAGGATGAAACATATTTAATGACAAAGGTCGCATTTGTCGTTGGAATAGCTGGTGCTTGTCGAAAAAATGAAATAGCTTTTCTATGTGTGGGCCATATTTTAGACGAGTTTCTTCATTTTGTAAGAAAAATCACTAATATAAAGACAAAAGTAACGCGTGAGTTTGTGATCACAGAAGGAAATATTGAAGGACAAAATTTTCTTGATCTTATTAGAAAGTATAGTTCTTTGCGTCCACGAAACATTAAACACGAAAGTTTTTTCGTGCAAATATAATAATGGAAAAATACGGCGCACAGCCAGTTGGCATTAATATAATCGGTTATTTACCGAAGAGTATTGCTCAGTTTTTGAAACCATCAAATTCTTTCTTATTTACCGGACAGTGCTTCACAAGGTCGTCGGCTACCTTTTTGGCAGATTCTGGTGCGCATATTTTGAAGGTTAAACATGGAGACCGGAAGTCAAATACTATAGTGGAGGCTCATGTAGAGAATTCTATAAAAAATAAGAAAAGGATTGCGACTGATATTTTTGGTGAATCAAGCTTGCAATGCAAGTTCCGTCTTGCATCATGAAAACAGAGCAACTGTCTGTTTTTAATCCATAGAATGAAGATTCAACCAGTTTGTGTCATTAAATGTTTCTCTATTCTGTGTTGTCTTTATTAGCTGGTGATGAAATTAATTTTTCATTACTGGTTACGAAATACTTTTTATGATGTAACTAGTTAAAAGTAAGGCGTTTCCTAACGTCATACAGTTTTGAACTCACTAGTCGTTTTTGGTACTGACCCAGTCTATACATTTTACACCAACGTTCTGTATTAACACTACTCGAAGGAATTTAATAGTTATGTCACCAATTAATTTTATCTGCGGTGTCTACAACAGTATCTGTTCTGAGTATGATATCGTTCAAATCAAAAGTTTAAAATTTAATTCAAATTTTTATTATAAAAGAATATTAGTTTCAGTTTCAATACTTTTGTATTATGCATGTCTCCTATATTATTTATTTTTTTGGCCGAAATGATTAGTATATTTTTTTAAATTTTTCATCTTTTATCTTCTATTTTCACTTTTAGCTGCCTTATGTATATTTAGAAAGAGTATTATTTATTTTGTATGCCAAATTACACTTTTTAATTATGTCATTAGTTTAATTGATTTCTTGTAGTGTTCTTTATTTGGCGTAACGCTGTTGAATAAATAAATTATTATTTTATACATTATTAATAATTATATACTTACATTTTAATTATCTAACTTAATTTAGTACTGTATTATGCCCTGCTTCAATGTAAACCTGGCTCGATTTCGCACAGACCAACAGAGATAGCCCACGAAAATGAAGTAATTAAAACTATAAAGGGCAGGTTAATTGTTTTCCCTACCATCACGTAAATTAAAACAAACCAATTATGGTCCGCCTTTGTCCCCTGTCTACTCGATCCTTCTCCTTCTCTAATTATCTTCCTCTCTCGTTCCCGTGAATAGATCGACTGGTGATCTTTGTCTCTTCTCACGACTGTGCCCCTTGTGGCGCTACTACTGCTTATTTACACTTAACTGCTGTGTAGGTTTTAATCCGACTAGGTCGATTAGTGAATATTTGGAATAACCGGGAGTCGTTTGTATTATATTGTATAAATTCACAATAAACGTTCCCGTTTGATTTCGTAATTAAGCCTATGAAATTCAGATTGGTTTATCCTCAAACATTACAACAGTCTCTATATATATTTTTAATATTAAATTATTGTGATATTAACAGAAATACTAAAACCGATAGTAGTTGACGTAGTCGAAAGAGAAGTATCACATCTAATGTTTGTTGGTCAAATTAAATATGATGTAAGTGATCACAGTGAACACATCATACGCATTTGCACTGCTTCTGGTTTCGATAATTATAGTAAAATAGTACAACTTTTATCTTGTTTATATGATAATTTTCTATTTCTATCCTTTCCGTTTCACTTTATGCTTGAAACCTACACTGAGGAAAATAAATAGTAGGTTACTGGAATTTTAATATCCGGTACTACAAACGATAGTTTCAATAGTCAGACATAACATTTGATCAAAAAGTCTTTGGATCGCGATAGCCATGAAGTATAAAAACCATCTATAGAATTATTTACTTCTGTATCTTTACTTTGAAGTACTCATAAGTCACAAATAAAATAGATTTTAGGTTATGGTAATTAGTTGCATTTTATGTATATTTTATAACATTTATAGAGGATACAAACAAGATGCATTTATTAATAAATAACGCTTTAATAACCAATTAAAAAATCAGGTTCATTACAGGAAAGAAAAGAACTCTAACAATGGAACAATAACATTCAGGCAGGTACACTTTTACAAAAAAAAATTATAAAAAAAGTTGAAAATGTCTTCCTTGTTTTTGAATACACAGGTTAACACGTCGGCCCATGTTATTAAAAACTTTAATTAAAAGATCAGGTGTTACTAAGCGACAGTTTTGAACAATACATTCTTGTAATTCGTCTAAAGCGTGAACTTGAGTTGTAAAAATGGTATTCTTAAATAATGAGAATAAAAAATAATCTAAAGGACTCAAATCACAAGACGTAGGTGGGTAACGACCGTCTGCTATTAACTTTTCGTCACAAAATTGACGTAAATATTCCAGGGTTACTCGACCAACATGCGGTCTCGCATTATCTTGCTGAAAGTATCCATTATGTAGCTCATCATCGTGCAATTAATTCATGAAAGGCTCAAGTATTTGATTTATATATCTTTCAGTGGTTATAGTTTCGTGCAAAAATATTGGCCCTATTATTTGCCTGCAGGACATTGCAACTCAAACACCAATCTTAGGACTATGTAAAGATGCCTCTCAATGAAAATTATTTACGCTCCACATACGCATGTTAACTAATGTATTCAATTAGGTAAAAATAAGATTCGTCTGTAAAAATTGCTAAGTCAAGGATATAGTTATCCATATGGTCATTAAACCAGGTACAGTACTATACCCTTTTTTGATAATCTGGTGGCAGTAACTCCTGATACATCTGCATTTCATAAGGAAACAAGTTCAAGTCATGTTTAACAATGGTTTGACACGACCCATAACATAAACTGGTTTCTTGTTCCAATCTACGCAAGGATAAAGTAGGTTCTTCCTGCATGCGTTGTCTAACCTGATCGATAACATCATCATTTCTAACCCGCCTTCTTCCATACTGAACACAGTCACTGATATTACCAGTTTCATCAAATTTGTCTACAGTTCGTTGAAGTTGCCGAAAAAAATCTCGTTCCATTATGGCGAAGTTGGTAAATCTCTCGCGGAACTCATTCAAACAAAAAGGAATAAACCCAATTACCATTTTCACCAAGATTTCCATTACTGTAGTATGTAACAATTTTATGTTCTGTTTGAAACATTTTGAGTTATAACCAGCTGACTTGAGAGTAAATGTCAAAACGTAAATTCCTCGGCAATAGCAAACCAAAGACTTTTTGATCATACGATGCATTATTGTCGTTTGTTAAAGTTGTTGCTTGTACAGGCAATTGTGGTAAAATAGTATAATAAGTTGTGGTAAGGAATACATTGCCTTTTTAACAAATACACATACTTTGAAGCAAAACAAAATTTATTTTTCGACGTAATCTCCCTGTAACTCGATACATTTGGTCCTAAATTTTTTCCCTCTATTCAAATCGTTAGAAAACAATTCATTGCCCAAACCTAAAAAATGCTAATTTACAACGCCTTCAATCTCAGCATTTGACCTATATTTTCGCGCCGAGGTATTTTTTCAAATTAGGAAACGAATAGGAAAAAGTCCCTGGGAGGTAGATCTGGCGAATAGGGTGGATTCCGTAGCAATTCAAACTTCAATTCGTTCAATTTCGACATTGCAACCATATACAAGTGAACCCGAACGTTATTCTGGTAAAACAGGATTTTCTTTTTTGCAACATATGGACGTTTTTTCATAATTGTGGCCTTTAATGTATCTAGAAATGCAGCGTAGTACTGTCCGTTGATTATTTAACCCTTTGCAAGGTAGTCGATAAGAATCATTCCTCGGCTATCCCAAAAAACTATCGCCATCACTTTCCCAGGAGAGAGAACGACTTTTGCCTCCTTCGGAGTTAGCTCTCCAATCGCAATCCGCTGCATTTACTGCTGTTTGGTCTCGGACGCAAGATGGTGTACCCAGGTTTCATCGAGGGTTACCAATCACCGCAAAAATTCCGCCAGATTTTTTTGATACAGGCATTCGCTTCCAGTATGCGCTTTTGGTCGAAAGTCAACAAACGCTGCAACCGTCGCGCGAATTATTTTCTCATGCCTAAATCTGGATATAAAATCTCGTGCACCCACTCAGATGATATCTAACAAGCTTTAGCTATATCCATAACAATCAATCGGTGATCTTATCTTCCATCACAGTTTTCGGACGCCCGGAATGTTTCTCGTCTACAATGTTCATACGACCTTTGTACTCGGCCACCCAATGTTTTGGCGTTGTAAATACAGGGGTGGCTTCACCGTATACAGAGTCTAACTCATTTTTTATTTCTTAAGTCTTTTTCCCATTCAAATGAAGGAATTTTTTCTCTGCACGATAGTCAAGTTTCTCCATTGTTGAATGCCAATGTAAAGTGACAACTTTAGAAGGGTATCACAGACAAATTAATGATCAGTATGACTTGCAATTTTGATATTTTACATATGTCGAGGCCATCTATCATACGGCGAAAGAATTTTTTTTCTACAATTACTTTATGTCGGTAAGGCCGGAAACATTTCAAATATCCCTCGTACGAATTCTTAGAGTTGGTGCAGAAAAATTTCTTTCTTTCTATATTCTGTTATTCCTGTTTTAACTTATGGTGTCGATAAGCTGAACGAAACGAGCTATAATAGCATTCCTTTTACTGGTCTCCCATCCAGCAACTATCTACGGTAATTACTATGTCAATTGTAATACTGTAATATTGATTTATAGCTGTATGGTTTGCTCTCATATAATATCTCTTTATACTATTTTATAATATTATTACACATATATCGCCACTGCTTTAACCATCAGATTAGGAATCGTTAGAGTACAAAATAGTACTATATACATATAATAATCAAAAATGAATAATTGTATAATTACAGCATCGTGTTTGGAATTTTTTACAAACTGTATATCTTAGTTGGATTTTAATAATCTCCTTTAATTAGGATCGAATGCACATTGTTCTTAATACAACAAATAAATGGATTATATGACTTTTAGGACAGTCAAATTTAATATTCACATTTCTCTATTTGACTAGCAATTGGGTTGTATATTACCACAACAAGCAAACTTCGAATGTGTCTTTTTATTTACATATAAGCATTTTTAAAATCTATCACAATACCACAATACTAAAAAAATAGCACTTTTATTCTAGTTGGATTTAATACTCGCTTTTGTTTACTAAACTACAGTTGTAGTATATATTTCTGCAATACGATCACTACAAATAATTTGTTCTTTATACATGTAATTATTGATTTCAATTTTCTTTAGTGGGTATACTAAGTTATTGCTTAAGATAATATCAAGCGGGCCACAAAATTTGTATCCCAGGTAGGCCGTAAACGACTGAGATAGACATAAAGTCACGAAAATTGACGTAGTGTCATTTATAAATAATCATAAGTCAAATTGACAAGTTACGATTTAACCAATTACTAATAGTACGACAGTAGGTTAGATCACTTAATCAATCTAAGACATAACTGATTGAATCCATAGCATACTCTGAAAACATTTTTTGTGGCTCACTCAGTATCATATGCCTTCTTTAGATCAATAAATATAATATATAGCTTTTGGTTTTTATTTAACTTTGTTTCTTTGTCACTCTATTCTTAATATTTCCTAAATTGTAATGCCTCCCAATTATCTGCTCATTGTACTATTTACACTTATTTCCCTATAGTTACTAGGGTCTTCCCGCTTTTGTTTTTTAGAGATTAAAGAATGAGTACGAGAGCTGCTCTTGAAAATGTTAGCTATAAAAATATATTATTTGTAATGAAATAATTTCATTGTTTTCGAAAATAATCTCATTTAATTAAACTACACTTGTACATTCGTCCACCACTTCCTGAAACAGGCAGAAAATTATTTTTTCAGCAAGTCATACAAATGTCGCTGAAATTTAGTAACCGCGTCATTAATCAGAAAATCTCTTACACCACATAAAACTTTTAATAAACGGGAATATATAGAAATAGTTGGGTAAGGATCTGGACAGTATGATAGATGAGTACAGCTGGTCACTCATCCATTGTACTGTTCAGATACTACTCCAACCATTTCCATTATTAATCTAATTGCGAGTATTAGAAAATGGTACATTGAAGTTAATATAAGCTAGTATAGCTGAGCACTCGATTTTGTTTCCTAAAAGATTTAATAAAAATTTACCACTATTCATTTGGACAGGATAAAGATTGTACATTAAAGGAATCCAAAAGGCCATCGTAGTCTATTCTTCGTTCAGGATATGTGCCAATAACTCTGAAGGAGAGATACTTCATTCAAGAATCTCTTCTGAATTCTCTCAATGGACATTTTATTGATACGCGTAATAGGGAATCCACATTATAGACACATACTTCAACTTGCATCTCATCAATGCATAGAATCAAGTCTTAATTGCGGCAATGTGATTGAAATTCCTACATGATCTAATGTGAAAACCCAATGTTTTTGAAGCAGTATATCGAATGTCAGAAATAACACATATCACAATAAAATTTGATTATGGGTACACCGTTCTCCAATTATTGATAAATTAATTTGTAATTTAATATAATCGGAGGGTGTACGAATGATGCTGAAGATATTAAGATCATCGGCATACCCAATATTTACAGTTTAATTTATCTAAACGGTCATTGATAAAGATGTTAAAAATCAGGCGCCCAAGATTTGAATCCTGAGGTGTCCCTGAACATAAAGAAAAAAATTTAGACGAAAATTCGTTGTAAAACACATAGTCAGAACGATTCATGAGGTATGATGACATTAATTTAACTAGTGCCGAGCAAAAACCAAAGTAATCCAATTTTGTAAAGAGGATAATGTGGTCTATGGAAACAAAGGCTTTACACTTGTTGTCGATTGTCAATAGCCCAAGAAAGAAATACTCACCAGATTTGTGGTTGTTGATATAAATTCATGTTGGTGACAAAATAAGAACGGTTTAATTTGTCTAAAAATATAATATAAATAAAACGAAATTTCTGCCAAAATTTTAGAAAAATTAGGCCATATATTTATTCAAAAGAAATTTGAATATATCAATACATTAAGCACGTTGTACACGTCTGTATCTGTACTCATGGACATACACCTCGTATTTTTCAACATTTTCTGCCAGAGATACGTATTTCTGACGCAACTATAATACTTCGTCAGTTTGGCTAGTGAAGTATAGTTTGATGAATCGCCTCATAGGTATAGCAAATTATGTCCTATCAGGTGGCACCAGGTAATATATAGTGACATCTGACGGACAAAAGAGACTATGCCGAAAATAGCGAATTCTCTTGTTCGGCTATGCCGGTACAGAAGAGAAAAAAATACGTATATAGGTGTAAGTCCATGAACACGATGCCCGATGGCTATTTTCGCGATAGTCCTTTGCGTCCGTCAGATGTCTAGATATTATTTGGTACCACCTGATGAGGACAGAATTTGCTATACCTATAAGGCGATTCATTAAACTTCACTTCACTAGCCAAGCTGACGAAGTCTTATAGTTGTGACAGAAACACGTGTCTTTGGCAGAAGTAAATGTTGGAAAATACGAGGTGTTTGTCCATTTGTACAGATACAGACGTGTATATTTCATGTCTGTTTCATTTGTAATATATTTATTGGTCTATAATTAACAACGTTAGCTTCGTTGCCTTCGACATTCTTTTCTTAATTAAATTTCACATAACGGCTAACGGACTAGCTAACACTGCTTTAGAGTCTCATACTAGAAAACTGGGTAGACGATCGCCACCAACGGTTGAGTCAGATGTGTCCAATTCCAAAATAAGGATAATTACCGAACATTACTGACAACACAGTGTTACTTTAGCGGAAAGACTTGGACTAAGATTGTTATCTAAACTACGCTGCTATATTGTGGTATCAGAACCGATTTATTAATTGGCATAAGAATTTGTTGCTTAAAATTACGCGACTACAACATTATTAACCTTACGTCTTAAGCCGATGAGCAACGGCGTAGGAATTGTCGGTGATGTAAAAATAATACAATGTATAGTAATCAGCATGAAATAATTTTATTACTAAGCATCGTGTAATGTACTTATGGCAAACAATATTAATTGTTTTGGTTTTAATAATCACTCTCAACAAACATCGAATGCATTTATATAATAAATAATGGTTTATGTTACGTTAATGATGGTCAAATTTGATATTCACTTTTCTCTATTTGACTACTAATTGTATTGTGTATTACCAGAACATGAGCTCAAAAAATTTTGTTTGATATACACATAGTTTATCATCGTTATACAACTGCAGTAGACTCGCAGCATATATTCTAGCTTCAGGATAATTTTCAGAATAATTAAAAATGAAATGATAATTTGTAAATTTTAGGAGTTAATGTTGATCAGAAAATATGAAAACGAAAAAGTTTTATTCTGAATTGTTGCTTTTATTTACGATAAATATTTTAAGTATCTATAATACATTAAGTCAAAATTTCTTTCTTATGGTATGTAAGATGGAAAAGTAATTTTAATAAAATATGTAAAATTTTGAATTAGTTTTGTTGATTTTGGGTCGAAGAACATCACTCAATATATTCGCAATTTTAAAATATTCAAATGATGCCATACGATTGAGACGTCTGAGTCGTTCTGGAGCAATATGATACGGTCCCGAATAAATAAATAATCGGCCGGCGGAGACATAAGTTGTTGGCGGTCCTTGGCGGACAGCAGAATGGATTTCAGGCACGATGTGACCACGGGGGCAATGATGAAGAGTACATACCTCTTCGGCCATCTTGCGGATACATATATACATCTCTATAACATAATAGCTCAAGATAGAGCAAAACTTGTACTAACACAGACGCAAACATTCTTTGAATTATAACCATGGAGTAATAGTCGCACCGCCTCTATGTAAGTATTTATCATGTATTCATCGAACTTAAGTTCACTATCGGTAATGAGAACCATCTGTTAGGAATAACGAGTTATTGAGTGTCTGAATTTTTCATCATGCAAAATGGTTTGTTATAGTCGCACACTTTTGTGTGTAATTATTTGCTAAGAGATTTTCTATTTCAATATGTGCTTATCCTTTTGACAGTACAAATTAATCTGTATTATAGTAACATGTTTATTAATAATAACAGCCTTTATCGTCCAACAAACAAAATCCAATTACACCAGGCAATAAGTTTTCAATGTTATTCATATTTTTCTTTATTAAATATGTACATTTTTATTTAGCTTTATATATCTTCTAACAGTAATAAAAACAAATTTCTTTTAGTAAGTCAGGTTTAAGGGAAAACATGACAAAATAATAAATAATGGTAGGAATATCATAATGAAATCTTTCCTCACGCTCATCACTAACATCTCTTAGTTTTGAGGGAAATAAATTCATATCGAATTGCAAAAAATGTATTTTAAGGCTGATGTTACAAAATACCCGGCTATATTACTTCAATATAACTATCTAAAGTGGTGTAGTAGCTACTATGCCGCAACGGAATACCTTTACGCACAACAAAACCTATCCTTTGCAAATTCTCATTGTACCAAAACTTACTTAAGATGATTTCAAATAATGAATAGATTCAAAAATAGCAGATCATAGGTTGTTTTTAAAGAGAAGTTTTTAATTTTACTAAGAATGTTAACCTTACTATGGCAAGAGAACTTTTACAGAATTATCGAGGCAAACGAAATCATTAAAAGAATTCAACTACATTTATGGCTTTCCTCAATACAGTGTTTTAGTACCCACGCTATTTATTGTATATGTTAGAAGAACGAGCAAGGTATATATTTTATGATGCAAGTGAGTATGAGCTTTTCCCTAAGTACGAGGGTATATCAAAATATATCAGAATAATTGAAACATACATGAGTGGGTAAAACCTCACCAGTTTTGTATAATACAAAGGTATTTTTAATAATATAAAATATTATTAAAAATCTGGTGTGAAGAACACAAATACAGGTTCACTATTAATATTTTTTGTAAACGTGTCGGAACATATCCCTCCCCAGAGACGCAGATACGTATTTCGCCTTTCTACAGGCTCATCGGTACGCCCCTGCTTCACACCAGATTTTTAATAATATTTTATATTATTCAAAATACCTTTGTAATATCAAAATATAACGAGACTGGTGTTATAACCTCTTTCCAACTAGAATTTTATAATACAAAGAATAGAACATGAAACCCATCTCTAATGTACTTATCCTCAAGTAGGCTTTGATTTAACTTTTGGCGTTTATTACAAATTAATTACTGAATTGTCAGTATTTGACGTACCCATCGAAAAAATTAGTGGAGCGAAGATATGCGATAAAATTTTGTGTTTGGTTGAGTAAAACTCCAACTGAAACTTACAAAATGATTGCTCCATACCCAGATGATAGTTTATCACGATGTAGAGTATTTGAGTGGCATAATAAATTCCAAGACAGTTTGTTATGCTCTGAATTAGACTACTGTATTTGATTGGATAGCGTATAAATATTTTGAACTGTCTGATATAATTATATCTTTAAACTAAACCTACCTTTAATAATTGCTTTGCGTGTCATTTACTTTTTTTTCAATGTCCATGTATCTATCATGGGAATTTCCGATATTATATTATTTTTCCTTCATCTGGATTCGTTTCTGCTTGTATTTATTTTCTAAACATTTATTAGAGACCTATCGTATATAGTATTTCGATTTTGCTATCCGTAACGTAGAAATGTTATCAAACAGCAATTTGTTTCTCCTTTAATTAATTTTAATAGTGGTTCTACTTAGTTATTTACCATTTACCTCGAGAATGCTACTTAACATCTTAGATTTCGTTGGTTAGCTTTTTTTTCGTTGGTTGCTATTCTTCTAGATAATTATCTTGAATATTGGTTCTCTGAAAATGCTATCTTAATTAGAGGATTGGTTAGACATTATATAAAATGTACCTTAAATTTTCATACTGTCTGGGTACGGCTTTTTAGTTTCTTTAAATATGTTCTCAGTTTGTTTGGATTATCAATGACTCAGGTTAGGATACATGATTCTAAGAGCTGAGTTGCGCATTATCCATATCATATCGGCCAGTGCTGTCGACACGTACATCTGTGTATATGCGTATAAAATGGTGGCCTAATATTTTATCGCAAACATATTTTTGTAAAATTAAAATACTATATGTACTTTGAAGCAGTTTCATAATTAAATCTTGTGTGTATTTGATTTTTTAGAATTTTCAGGTAGTAATTTCTTTTGTTCATTTTGGAATTTTTCCTTTATTGTACTCGAATAATAGCGACATCTTTGAGTAAATTGTCCTGGACCATTTTTCTTTTAATTAGAAATTCTTTATGCCCTGTATCTAATTACAATTTCCTATTAATTGAGCTTTGTTTTGTTTTATCTTCTCCATCTTAATTAAGATGTAGCGAAATAATTTTCTAATTAGACTTTCATATTTAACTTTTCTCGATAGTGTCTACATGTCTTGGATTTTTCAAAAAAAAACTAAGCAGCTGTTCCTATATAAGATCGAATTTGCTATGTAATTGTCCCTTTTGTCTTGTGAAAGTTGTCTGGCCAAGAAATCAGCTAAAAAGTGCGTCACTTGGAAATTCAAATTACAAATGACTTTTTAAAGTAATGAAATTTTACTCGCTCTTCGGTTTTCGTCATTGTAATTTATTTTAAAGAAAAGAGGATAGTGTTTTCGCAATATTGTTTAACGTTGGTAACGACGCATGTAAAAAAAATCCTTAAGTGATATCTGATTTCGAATTCTCTTCGACCGTTTACTTGTATTAGATGAGTTTTGTTACACGATGTCCATGTGTAAAGGTATTGTTTCTTTCATAATAGTTTATTTCGTGACATTGTTTTTTTTTTTTCTGGAATTTAACAGGGAGCCAGTAGAGTAGAGGCCAAATTTTCCAGTAAAGGTTGCCTTGCTAGTTCCTGTAGAGATTGTTTTTGCTAGGACGTGGTACTTTTGTTAGAACCAGATTAATTTGAAGAGCATATTTATGGTCATATTTCCCGTCCAAGGTGGATAGAAGTTCAATCATCTGGTGAGCCTTTCTATATCATGCAAACAAGGTAGCACTATTGTTCTCAATTTTAACTGATGGGTGCAGGCAGTTCAATTCAACTCCTTACGACGCATTGGTTGATGTAAATTGTGCATATTTACGTAGATTAGATTCATTCAATTATTTATTTTGTATATATAGTTCATTAGTAAATTTAAGAAAACGATACCCACACTTTTGCATATATAGAGTTATATTCCATGACATACTAGGGTCATGCCCGATTTTGCAATTGTGCAATCTTAGTTATTCTCGTAAAAGCCATTTAACTAATTTTTTTATAAATTCAGTATAATTTTGCAGAAAGGTATATACCAACGCATATCATAAAATTATAGTATATTTTCATAGTTTAATTTTCTTATTGCTATTGAAACTGTCGATAATTTAATTTTTGTATTATATTCAATAATTTTATGAATATACTGCATGTACCAGAAACACGATGTGAGATTTATCCAAGATCTTATATAAATTACCTTCTCAAATTATTTAGGTTAAACCCTTTAATATAAATATCTATAATTCAATGAATTAAATATTAAAATCTTATTGCCTATATGGTAACAACTTCTTAATTTGTCTAAAATTCAGTTAGATTCTTTGATTTTTCTACTCAATTTAACGTCAGTAGTCAATTATTGCTGTTAAGTCATATTTTATTGTACACGATTTAGTAATTTTCTTTTTTATACAACTTATTATATGGGCTGAGCCTTTATCTCATGTCCAGTTATTACTTTCGAGTCAATTTTATTTGTATACCTATATCGCCTTGGTTTATCAAGTTCATCATTGATATATTGATTTTCGTTCAGTAATTTTTGTGGCTCGTAAGTCTTATGTAGATTTTTGCCCCATCTTGGCTTTGTGAATTTTGTTAATATATTTCAGCATTGTTCTTATATATAATGAAACAGATATGCAAAATACATATCCGTCACTGTAAACATGGACAAACACGTCGTATTTTTAGCATTTACTTCTGTTCAATACATATGTTTCAGCCATCTAGGCCTCATCGGTTGAACTAGTGAAGCAATGTGTATACAAATTAATACAGATCTGTTAAACAACGGATCTGTATCTGTATCTCATTATATAACAACTGCGTAATACGGCAAAAACGTATTGATAAATATCCCTTTTTTGTATATTTACCGCCATCTGGCGCGTGTTAATGGACAGCACCAATATACGTATTTTTCCGCTTTTTTTCGTAATAGCCTTGCTATTCGAGCGGAAGATCGCCTTTTCTGGCCTAGTCGCTTTCTTCCGTCAGATGTCACTGATTAAATTGGTGTCGCCTGATAGAACGAAACTGGTTATAGCTTGGAAACGATTTTAGCGTAAATGTAGATACAGATACAGATCCGTTGTTTAACAGATCTGTATTAATTTGTATACACATTGCTTCACTAGTTCAACCGATGAGGCCTAGATGGCTGAAACATATGTATTGAACAGAAATAAATGCTAAAAATACGAGGTGTTTGTCCATGTTTACAGTGACGGATATGTGTTTTGCATATCTGTTTCATTATATAACAACTGCGTAATACGGCAAAAACGTATTGATAAATATCCCTTTTTTGTATATTTACCGCCATCTGGCGCGTGTTAATGGACAGCGCCAATATACGTATTTTTCCGCTTTTTTTCGTAATAGCCTTGCTATTCGTGCGGAAGATCGCCTTTTCTGGCCTAGTCGCTTTCTTCCGTCAGATGTCACTGATTAAATTGGTGTCGCCTGATAGAACGAAACTGGTTATAGCTTGGAGACGATTTTAGCGTAAATGTAGATACAGATACAGATCCGTTGTTTAACAGATCTGTATTAATTTGTATACACATTGCTTCACTAATTCAACCGATGAGGCCTAGATGGCTGAAACATATGTATTGAACAGAAGTAAATGCTAAAAATACGAGGTGTTTGTCCATGTTTACAGTGACGGATATGTATTTTGCATATCTGTTTCATTATATAACAACTGCGTAATACGGCAAAAACGTATTGATAAATATCCCTTTTTTGTATATTTACCGCCATCTGGCGCGTGTTAATGGACAGCACCAATATACGTATTTTTCCGCTTTTCTTCGTAATAGCCTTGCTATTCGAGCGGAAGATCGCCTTTTCTGGCCTAGTCGCTTTCCTTCGTCAGATGTCACTGATTAAATTGGTGTCGCCTGATAGAACGAAACTGGTTATAGCTTGGAGACGATTTTAGCGTAAATGTAGATACAGACACAGATCCGTTGTTTAACAGATCTGTATTAATTTGTATAGACATTGCTTCACTAGTTCAAACGATGAGGCCTAGATGGCTGAAACATATGTATTCAACAGAAGTAAATGCTAAAAATACGAGGTGTTTGTCCATGTTTACAGTGACGGATATGTATTTTGCATATCTGTTTCATTATATAACAACTGCGTAATACGGCAAAAACGTATTGATAAATATCCCTTTTTTGTATATTTACCGCGTGTTAATGGACAGCACCAATATACGTATTTTTCCGCTTTTTTTCGTAATAGCCTTGCTATTCGAGCGGAAGATCGCCTTTTCTGGCCTAGTCGCTTTCTTCCGTCAGATGTCACTGATTAAATTGTTGTCGCCTGATAGAACGAAACTGGTTATAGCTTGGAGACGATTTTAGCGTAAATGTAGATACAGATACAGATCCGTTGTTTAACAGATCTGTATTAATTTGTATACACATTGCTTCACTAGTTCAACCGATGAGGCCTAGATGGCTGAAACATATGTATTGAACAGAAGTAAATGCTAAAAATACGAGGTGTTTGTCCATGTTTACAGTGACGGATATGTATTTTGCATATCTGTTTCTTTATATAACAACTGCGTAATACGGCAAAAACGTATTGATAAATATCCCTTTTTTGTATATTTACCGCCATCTGGCGCGTGTTAATGGACAGCACCAATATACGTATTTTTCCGCTTTTTTTCGTAATAGCCTTGCTATTCGAGCGGAAGATCGCCTTTTCTGGCCTAGTCGCTTTCTTCCGTCAGATGTCACTGATTAAATTGGTGTCGCCTGATAGAACGAAACTGGTTATAGCTTGGAGACGATTTTAGCGTAAATGTAGATACAGACACAGATCCGTTGTTTAACAGATCTGTATTAATTTGTATACACATTGCTTCACTAGTTCAACCGATGAGGCCTAGATGGCTGAAACATATGTATTCAACAGAAGTAAATGCTAAAAATACGAGGTGTTTGTCCATGTTTACAGTGACGGATATGTATTTTGCATATCTGTTTCATTATATAACAACTGCGTAATACGGTAAAAACGTATTCATAAATATCCCTTTTTTGTATATTTACCGCGTGTTAATGGACAGCACCAATATACGTATTTTTCCGCTTTTTTTCGTAATAGCCTTGCTATTCGAGCGGAAGATCGCCTTTTCTGGCCTAGTCGCTTTCTTCCGTCAGATGTCACTGATTAAATTGGTGTCGCCTGATAGAACGAAACTGGTTATAGCTTGGAGACGATTTTAGCGTAAATGTAGATACAGATAGAGATCCGTTGTTTAACAGATCTGTATTAATTTGTATACACATTGCTTCCCTAGTTCAACCGATGAGGCCTAGATAGCTGAAACATATGTATTGAACAGAAATAAATGCTAAAAATACGAGGTGTTTGTCCATGTTTACAGTGACGGATATGTATTTTGCATATCTGTTTCATTATATAACAACTGCGTAATACGGCAAAAACGTATTGATAAATATCCCCTTTTTTGTATATTGTTCTTATACGTTTATGACTTTTCTTGTTTTGTTTTGGGTTATTGTTAATAAACTCTCTTTTGTTATTATTATTGTATTTGTTATTTTATTGTATATGGCAACAATTGTCCATGTATATACCTATGATTTAGTCAATCTACCGTCGACAGTGTCTTTATTGATGAAAGTTTAAACACGGTAACGCCTATGTTATAAGAACATTCCCTTTGCTTGCCTCTTAATTGAGCTGGTCTCTCAACCGAATATCTCCGGGGCAATCGTGTAAAAGCGGTAAGTTGGCAAATCGTAAGTTGGTAAATCGTAAGTAGGTATTACGTTGAGTACGGAGGCGCAGAACTATTGCACATAGCAGGTTGTGAATCAGCGGAAGATGTACCTCGATGCGGGCGACGATCAACTGCCCGACTTTATTCAAAAATTTCAAAAATTAAATACTTGATAAATTATCGTCAGATTGGCATATATCGAATTTCTGAAATTGTTAATTATTCATGAAGCTTTAGGGTATCGAAAGGTCGCGGAAAAATGGATTCCAAAATTGATGACCGATGAACAAAAAGCCAATCGAGTGACAATTTGTCGGCAGTGGAAAAGGCAACTGCAACATAATTCACAGTTTTTAAACAATGCTGTTACAGGTGGCGAAAGTTGGAGAAAGATAGAGATAGAGGGGGGGGGGAGACTCAAAAAAGGATTACGGTTGAACAACGCCAAACGCACCTTCGAAGTTGTCACACGATCGCATTTGTGATCAATTGTGAGCAAATCCGGTACCCATCTTTCGAATAACTTCCTCATACGCAAGTGATCAGTCAATATCGAAACCACTGGACCTTACGATATGTTTATAGCATTTACAATCTCGCACACTTTGAATACCAGATCGACCAACACCAAATTGTGGATTTTTTCAATTGTTTTCGATGGAAAGACCTTAATTGGCAGTCCAGATCGTTCGGCGTTAGTCGCGCTTATGCGACCACAACTAAATTCAGTAAACCATTTCTTTACCATTGACTCTGATGGTGCAGGGCGCCGATAGCATTTACCAAGTTTAGGTTTGGCTTAAGTATTGGATTTCCTCCGCAAAAACATACTTGACAAACAGACGAAATTCACCTTTTTCCATTTTCACCAAAATACACGAAGTTGTTTGCTTTCAGTGACTGTCAAACTTAAACTAAATGAGGCAGCTTTCTCAAATTTTGACAGTAGTCTACTGAAAAATGGTACTTGATAGGAGCAGTTTCGCTTTTCAAATTCAAAAAGTTACGGACCTAATGATCCACCCTCGTATGTATATACTTGTTTGGCAGCAATTAAATGAACACCATTTATACTATGGAGTGATCCGTACCATAAACGTAATGTTGTAATAGGGTTGCACAAACTTGAAAACAGTGTACGACAGATTTCAACTCTTCTTTCACCCCTTAATATAAACGGACGTTTCGTATACCCTAGCATTACTCGATATACCACCTGAGACATTGGTGAAGTCATTAATTGCTCTCGTATCAGTCGTGCACGTTATACACGTATGTAACACAATGCGACATCTGTTTATGCAAGAATCCTGCGGAATTCACTATCTTCTCCTGTAAACATTGCACCTACAACAATCTCTCGCATTGGGAAGGACTTATGTAAAATGAGGAAATAAGGAAAAATTTAAACGACAGAATGATAAAGTATATGCTCGAAATTCCCTAGTATCTCAGAAGATTATAACATCGGTTCAACGTGGTCGCCGCTCGGCCTCGGTAATAATTTGGTAAGTTAAAAACATCTTTAACAACACATTAAGGCTTCCGATTTGACGTCTGACATGCTTTCTCTGTATCCTCTCTACCATCGATTTTGGAATCTTTTTGAAGGAATGACTTCTAAGACTCGTCATCCAAATTTGGAGTCTCTGAAACAAAGTATTTTTAAAATTGCAATTGCTGGTTTGTGTTTATATAACAAGTTATTTTTCTATATTCCATTAAAATACTGACAGTATTTACGAATAGACTGTACAAAAGAAAAGGAACGTTAGAATAATTTAAGTTATCATTTAAGCACGGAAATTACGCCACGCGATAGAGGTAGGCGGTTAAATAAATAGTAAGAAGTCAATTATAAAACGTGCTCAAACACTTACTGTTTTAAGAGTTTTCCGTAAAGTCACCAAGGAGATAACTTCTGTTAAATATTTCAATCAGTATTTTGCACGTGGTTCAGCCAAGCTAGAATAACTTACGGAATAAATGTTTTTTAATGCCGAAAACGACCGTTCTAGTGATGTTATATTTGCATATTTAAAATAATCTTTGAACCAACTAATGGATCTTTAGACGCACCTTCACAAATTTGTCTTAATATAAGAAAACCGCAATCTTTGTATATATGTTATGCAAATAGTATATTACAGAATGAGTATTATATAAGACACGTTTATTGCACGAGCCCAAGAGCCCACAACGCCTTAATGGGCGAGTGCAATAAATGTCTTATAACACGATTTCTTTGTGTTATTGTTTCTAATTTGCACCTTTTTATCATTTTTTTTTATAAAAATAATCGGAATTTCGAAATGTAGTCATTTTTGTGGTGGTTGGGAATATGTTGAAAATTTGATTTATCGTGATTCACTTGAATTTACTTACCACTAAATTTCGTAGCAATTATGAGAAACAGTATATGGAGTTTGAAGAATGATGTAAGGAAAAAGACCTTCATGTTATATCAGAAAACGCTTTAGTTGCCTATTTCCAATTATATCATAGTAAATATAAACCATCTACTTTATGGACAATTTATGCTATGCTGAGGTCTTGTTTAACTATATATAAGGACATATATCTTTGCTGAAGCGTTTACCTCAAGGTTACCTACCAAAAAACCTAAGCTCTTAGAAGAAATAGATATTATTAAATTTATACAAGGAGTAGATAATAAAATATATTTGGCAATAAAAGTATAAGTATAGTTTTCACATTTATAGTATTAATTTGTAGGTAGTCTTGATAATAAGCTCCAACGGAGCTTGTAGACGAGAAGAGCTGACCTATATGTCTGCAGTCGACATTGACTACAAGTCTGACATATCATTATTTCTGTACCTAAAACCGAAAATAATATTCCGAGAATCTTCGTAATTACAGATACAATATGAATCGATAAAATTAATTAATATTATAACTTACGACCTATTAATATTAGTCTTAAGCGATTTTTCTTGACTTATCTTAATGATCAGTGTATTAATAGTCCAATGGATATTAATATTATAGGCAAAATTCCGAAGGCGATTGCTAGTTTTTTGAAATTGACAAAGCCAGAACTGTCTACAGGGCACTGTTTTAAATGGTATAATGCAATACATTTGGTAAATCATGGTAGTGGTTTGGAAGTCTTCAGCTATGGCTGAAGGTTATATTAAATCCCCCTTAAACAAAAAGACAAAAATATCTCATATGCTTGGATCTCAAACTAATACAAACATTGCGGGATGTTCAAACGAAACCATTACAATTGTTGGAAATATCAGTTTTCATCAAAATATTCGATCAACAAGTACGAGTAGTTTGCGAGGTATTACTATAAATGCTCAAGATACATCTAACATATCTCTATCAATATATACAGTTACTGTACAATTCAAGAACATAATTCAAAATAAAGTATTTTACTTCGTTTCATTTCTATTGAAAATATAGACACCATTTTGATTTTTTGACTAGAATTACAAATTACAAGTGGCTACCCTCGAATAACTAAATTGAACTAGATAATCTATAAACGCATCGTTTTCGATGTTTTTATAGCGTTATTATAGAAACAAGTTAGAAGAATAAATAAACACTGTAACTGAGAAAGATCTAGACCAGAATCCATAAGATTTAATACAGGGGTTTCAATTTACTTTTTGTCCCTTCTACTACCTACCTCACATGACGTCATCACGTGACTACACCCACAACCCGCAAGAAATACAAACGAAGGAACTGTAAGCAATGGGGACTTTCAACATGGGGCTATTTACATGAGGACCTTGGAGTACGCTGCAATACGAGGGGTGGGTGGAGGGTGAATGACGTAAAAACGCCTCTAACTTCAAGGAAACGTAAGAAACACACACCTTATGAGACTTTTCGGGGTCCGCTTGATGTTCACCGGGGGCCCTCTGAAATGTCGAATTAGAGTCTCCACTGACCAACGCGATAGACGCTATCGATTTGTTACCACATTAATTCGATTTTGAAAATGCGTACATAAACAAGGAAGCAGGCCGATAAGGATAACCAATTTCAAGATAATATGAAATAAATGTGAAGTAGGCGACCGGCGCCTACCATCGCTATACAACGAGGCATGGAGTCGATAAGTCATTGTATAGTAGCCGCAGGGATGTCCAACCATGCTGCTTCAACTCGTTACCCGGGGGAGCCGGATAACGTTGAAGTCTCCGACCGATCATATCCCAGACAGGTTCGATCGGATTGAGATCCGGAGAACATGTAAGCCATGGAAGCATCCGTATATGATTTTCATCCACCAAGGTCTGGGCAACACGTGCAGTGTGCGGTCGGGCGTTGTCGTGCATGTATAGAAGACGTGGCCGCCGTCGAACGTAGGGAAGCACAACGGGCCGTAGCACCTCATCTACGTAGCGGCGAGCCGTCATCGTATGCTGTATACGCAGCAGACGTGTACGTCCACCATGTGTAATAGCACCCCATAACATAATGTCCTGCTGGCGGTGGATAGGGCGTGGTTGGATGCACTCCTCGAAGTGGAGCTCACCACGTCTCCGATGAACCAAAATTCGCGCGTCACCGGTGCTCAATTCGCATCTTGATTCGTCGGAAAACAAAATGTGCATCCACTCGACACCCCACTGATGTCTAGTCTTCACCCACTGGCGCCGTGTACGGCGGTGCTCTCGCGTCAGTGGAATCGGCTGCAACGCACAGCGTGCTCGCGGTCTACTTTCTCTCAGATAACGCGAACGGCTTTCCAACACGCACAAAGTACGACTACAACTACCCGCTTCCACCACACTAACAATAACCGGTTTCTTCCTTCCCGCATCGGTCTCCATGGGGACAACATATTGCAGCTGTCGGAGGCACTCAGTAAAAAATGCAGCTATAGAAAAAGTCAAAACTCGTTGCGCAAACTCGTCTAGAGGAAACCTTAATGCTCCGTTAAATCTACGCATTTATCTCGACACGTTCAGATTATACAGGTGTGCTCGTCACTTTTTTCCATCAGTGTACATTGGTTCTTATCGTGTCATAAAAAATTCACTTACTTTCAAAAAATACTAATGATTTTTTATATACTATTAAATATAAAAACTATATACAAGTTGTACTGTTGTGGAACTTTTCCTTTTCCGTGAATGGATACTGAAGTGAACATCCTCAAAAATCAAGTAACACCTGTCATTCGTAGGAGTAAAAGAAGCTTTTAAGCATTCGCCTCTGGCACATGACGCAATTTCCCTGCGCTAGTTATTATATTACAGTCCAACCAAACAAAACAAATATGACCCATGAAGAAGCACTGTAGATAGGTTGTGTACATTCCCAGAAATTTTAACGCGCCAGATTCAAACTTCAGAAAGTCAAAATATAAAATTCGCACGCTAAAATCACCAAAGCATAGAACGGGACTGTACACTGTTAACACTCAAAATGTTGACCGGAGGAGGTGAGGGACAAGACGCTAGTAAATTATTTCGCATATTTTCAGGGGGTTAGATTTACTTGGTTGCACTATAACTGTGACCAGAAAGAATACGGCACGAAATAATGTAACGAAAAATTAGCGCACACCAGAATATAAGGAAGAACTAAACACGAAGATAGAAGGTACCGCAATAAAAAGTTAAAGAGTTTAACAGAGAGGGGGATTAATATGTAAGTAGTGCACTAGTTTATATTTAAAATTAAAAAAATAAAATAGTTTTTCACTGAAATAAGAAAATTGGTTTTATCTTTTAGTAAAATTGTTTACAAATGTAAAGAAAGTTTCTAATTTTTATTAAAAGATTAAAAGATGTAATAACCCCTTCACGTTATTATAGAAGTATCGAAGTCAAAAGTGTTTCAACTAAAACGTCAAATTAAATCATCTATGACCATAAATCTAATTTCAATTAATGTCTTCTTACTGTTCGTCGCCTATATATTTCGAATTAAACACTAAAGCCCCTCACAATGAACTCGTCAACACGAATATGTTTGTACAGTCACTAAGAATTTTATTGATCAATAAAATGCGAAGAAGAAAAGAATCCCTACACATAAAAATCTGTATTGGTATGTGTGTGTGTGTATAGTGGTGAGAAGAGCAACCACAATTCAGCAGTTAATTCGGACGAGATAGGGACGGAGGTCTAGCCAGGATTATTACTTGATGTGACAGAGTGCCATATTGGTTCTTGTGTGGTTGCCATTCAAGTCGATGACGTTTTAGCTCCAGTCGCGACGACAGCGACGCCTGGGAGGACGTCGCTTCCTGGATAAATCCACCACGAACGGATATTGGAAATACGATATTTATTACTTTTTATGAGATTACCACCTCGATTCGTGTCTTAACACTTATTCTGCACGATTCGTATACGATTTCCTAGTGGTTGTGTTGTAAAATGAAGATTTATATCGTCAAAGTAAAACATAAAACACACATTGTAGTATAAAATAGTTTGATAATTATTTTTTAATGATTGTATTAATTATTACAATATTATTAATGATTTTAGTTTGTTTGAATAGGAAATTGAATATATATAAAGTACGTACAGTAATTTATTATTTACAAATGCTGAAATATATATAATAAGGGTTCCAAAATTTTTACTAAACGCTTGGGACGAATCTGTAAATTGATTTCCCGTTTGATCTTTTATTTCGCTGATTCACCTAATAACAAATAATATTGATGTTATGCAGGCAGTAAGATAAATTGCATTTTTTCTGATGCCGATCATGTAAATCAATGATACAACCCTAGCAATATAGCATGTTAGTGGACTATAACACTCGTTTGTAGTTTCGTCTTGACAACGGAACTTAATATTATATCGAAAACTCCTAGGATAATAAACAACTCATGATTCGGGTTCATAAGTTTATTTGGAGTAAAAATTAGGAATATCAAACTGAACGTTTTTATTATGAAATAAATACAAAATGACGATTTCTTACTGTTTTTTCTATTTCATCAACCTCCATTTCGAATTGATTTCCAGCGTTTCGTGAAATTTTCAACAATCTTCTCGGTTTGTTTATAATGTCAAATATTTGTGTGACATGATAACGCAGGTCACACGATTCACGAAAAGAGTTTCAAATCAAAATTAATTCTGACAGGTGACAAACCAAAACCCAGATTTCTTACAAAATATAGATTAATTTTCGATGGCAGCAGGAAAAGTATAATAAGTCACACGAAATGTATCGACTATTAACATTCTCGGCGGGCAACAAGCTTCGGCTGCGCCTCAGCTTGTACTTGCCTACCTCGAATGTTAATAGGTCCTTATATTCCTTGTGACTTAAGTAAGTAATGTCTTCCAGGTAAATACAGAACCAATTAGCTGCACAAACTCTGATTCCGTATTTGTTAGTTTTTAAGCAGTCTGCTATGCTGAATGCAGTCGAAAACCTTCTGCAGGTCACATAATATACCACTAGGTGTTTTACAATTATTAATTTTATCTAACAAAGCTATTTAAAAGTACGAGGATGAGTCAAATTTAAACCGGGCTTTTGATTTCATACTAAGCTGACTGAATGGAGCTGACAATCGAACAGAGTTCTTGTAGCCGCGAAAAATATGGAAGGGATTGACGCAATTCACGCATCTACCGGCATTTAGGCTTGCCAGTACAGTCATGCCTAAGCAACTACACCGCGGTTGGGCAACCCATTACTATCAAGTATATCTGACGAACGAGGGTACCAAGCCCAGCGAAATTCTGTCCAGACTGACTACAAAGTTTGGTGACACTACTTTGTCACGTACTCAAGTGTATGTCTGGGTTAAAAATTCAAGAATTGTCTTGATAATGTATTAAATGGGAGACAAAATAGTCATCCCAGGACAGCTGTGACTGATGACAACATTTGAGCGATTTGTGACCTCATTGAAAGTAATCGGCACCTTACGATTGATGAAATTGCTGGCGAAGTATAAATAAGACACGGTTGTGCATACTTCATTATTACTGAGCATCTGGGTTTTCCGAAAAATTTGATCGAGATGGGTTCCAAGGCTTTTGACAAATGATAAAAAACAGATTCGTAGAGACACTTGCTAAAGACTCCTGAATCGATTTCAACGAGAAATAAACAAACAATTTTCTGCATAGAATAACATGTGATGAAACATGGGTTCATCACTATACACCCGAATCCAAAATGGCGAATTCGGAGTGGTGAAGGAGTGGAGAACCTCGCCCTGTGAAAGCAGAAACAAGTTTATTAGCCGGTAAAGTTAAGGTTAAACTTACAACAATTTTTTCGATTAGGAAGGTGTTTTGCTAATTGATTTCTTACATGAGCGTCGGACTGTGAACGCTGCCTATTACTGCCAGCTCGTGGAGAGGGCAAAAGCCGTCTATAGAAACAAAAGGCGCAACCAACCAATAGAAAATGTGATTTTGCTGCATAACAATAGTTATAGAACATCCTCCATACAACCATATCTGTCCCCATGTGACTTTTATTTGTTTGGGCCACTGAAGGAAACACTAGGCGGACATCATTTCCAGAGTGATCAAGAAGTAGAGGAGCTTGTGCGGAATTGGCTGTTGACACGGTCTCAAACTTTTATGAAAACGGAATCCATAAGTTCCTCAAACACTGGCAAGAAAGGCAAGAAAGGCAAGAATTATATTTACATTATATGAATGAATTAAACTTAAGATAATGATTAGAGAAAAGAAAGTTAAAATTTAAATTTAAAATTTAAAAATTAAAAATTTTTTTTAAAGGATACAACACTCACAAATTTATTTTGTGTTAAAACACATGCGCAGTGCAAATGCATGGTCGGAAACATGTCGACACCTTCACTACAGGGTCCGACTGCGTATCTCGGAATCTTAAGTGTAACTAATGTCTTGTTATAGAAATGAAATTTTTATATTATTCTGTTTTAAAATTTGTTTGGTCAGGCCATGTGTTTGGGAAAATACAGTGTGCTTACAGTGGGAAAAAAGATTTTTTTGTTTTGATTTTTTGTGTGGGTGGGGTTGTCTTCTATTGTTTAATGAGCGGATAATACAGTTTTGAAAGTCCATCGATCTCGTTTCGGTCGTTGATTGTTTTGTTATTTTTGAAAATGTGAATCATTTCTAATACCTCGCTTGCCTTTGTATTTTTTGCTTGGTTATTATTTTTGTATTTTCAAAATCAAAATTGTGTTTTAATGTTATCTGGTGTTTTTTTAAAGCTGTCTGCGTATTTGTGTCCTTTTAATCTCTCCTGTAGTAACTGTTTTCTTTTTAGTTCTAAATTTATACTTGAAAAAGACTTAATTATACACAAAAAAGTCGAAACGTCGTTAGATAAATAAATTGAATTTCAATAAAGGTCGCTAAACCAAAAAAAAAGCTTATTATTTTAATATTATGCACACGGCCAATAAAATAAATAAGAAATAAATTGTAATTCTTATAAACACTAAATATATATATATATATATTGAGGTAGGTCAAGCCCACACTCAAGTATGCCCCAATAAGCAAAAGGACAATTTCTTAATGTATATAAATAAGTTATTGAATAGTTAATTATATGTCAAAACTGAATTCTTCCCACGTCAAATCAATAAAGTTGAATACGCAAGTTTAATTATTTTTTTAAAGACATTCACACATTTATAATCTAACATTTCATTTGTAATAGTATTTTCAGTTCGATAATTTGTATTTACAAAAAATATCAACTTAATTGATAAATCATTAATGACGCCATTTATTTAGGTATAACTGTACATAATTTGAATTGTCAATCGCGGGAAAATATCCCATAATAAAAACAGCATAATGTATTATTTTTGACATACACATTATATGCATATTAGCTTTAAAATTAAGTAAATATTTATTACAACATGTAAATGTATTTAAAATTATTGAATTGTCATTTTCATTAGTAGTAATTGTCGAGATTAAATGAATACATACCGATGAACGAATTAAAATCAAGTAACAAAAATAAAAGAAGGTTAGCGTAACTTGAAAAATCGCCATTAAAGCATCCAGACGTATTTTTGAGTGTATCACTAAAAACAAGAAGAAAATTACAATAAATACAAGTAAATTCATACGTCCAATTAGTTAAACATCTTACCAATATTCCCAGCTCCTGTTGGACACATATTTCAAGTTCGTACGTGTACCAGTGACAAAAATATTGCCAAGAGCAGTTTGCCGAGAAGCAGTTCGTTAGAAAGTGTTTTTGACCGGGGTGACGCCGTTCGAACGCCGACGAAAAACCTGCCTTTCCAAAACCTTTTGAGATCCCGTTTTATCCAGAATCCTGCACCAATTACTTAAGTATTCTTTAAAATCTCACATCTATATTGAAAAGACAATTTAAACAATCATATCTAAAAAGAATATAGTATATTATTTATATTAGTTAAGATATACATTATTAAATACGATATATAAGATTTAGGTTATTTATTACTTTTAAAGAGGAAGAATACAGTTACGTTTTAATTTAATTTTTCTTTTTTTTACGTCATATATTCTAGTTATATTAGAGTTATTGACTTAATTCTCCTAATTAATTAAAGATTATTTTCACTATTTCTATATTTATCTATTTCATTTATTTCATGTAATATTTATCGTAATTTATCATAGTTTAATAACATATTAAATTTATCACGTTACAAAATTTATATACAAATTATACTTAACAATTAATGCTTATAACTTACCTGTTAATAGAGATCTTAAGAACATTAAAGTTATTATTCGTGTATCTGATCTCGACGTTTTATTTTGTAGTATAGCATTAACAACAATTAACCTATCATTTAGGAATCTAAAAATATCAGTAGTGTTTGATTGAAGTCACCGAACTCGCACTTTAAATTTGGACATACCACAATGCCCTAACACTAGAGTCAATTTTGTTCTCGAGTTTAGCCGGACCCTGAAGATAATAAACGCACATTAATTAATACTTATTAATAAGTTTATATCCGAACAGCTGTTTTAGGTTACATTTATGGAATAATTCGCAAGTAGGCAACTTTGCATCTTGCGCATATAGATTAAACTCGAACAACCCCATCTATATGTTACTTAGAGCAATGTAATTAGTTCGTAGATGTAAAATTCACCGAATAAATATAAAATCTAACAAGCCATTTATTCACAGCTGAGCATTTTTATATTCATAAACGTTTACATTATTTTATTACGCATCTTGCTCGTTATCAATTGCCAGCTCAACGAGAGGCTGCTCGTTATCAATTGTCGCCGCAACGTGTCGCTTAGAAAACGTGCTCAATCAAACACGTAATACAAAATAAAACGAGAGAGAATAAATTTAAAAAACTGTATTCTTTCTAGATTTATTTAAGATACAAAATTTTTATAATTGTAAGTTGTATTTTGCTTCTTGTGGTCATTTTGTGTGATAGGATGCTGACTGGTACCCAGGAACAGGATTTGTAAGTTTGTTTTTTTTTAAAGGGGTTATTGTTTGTATAATAAACACTAAACGAATAGGTCAAAAAGATTAAAATAATAATTATTTGAAGAGATAAGAATTTATTTATACAATTTATTAGCAAATATAACACTAATACTAAAACATCAGAATAGGAATAATTAATATACATAAACTAATAGAACCTATAATCATAACACTATCATATATATTTTTTCAATAATAATAATAATATGGACAAGCGTACAAGGAGTAAGTCAAGGGAAAACCTAGCAGATAGAGAGGACCAGGCTGATCAGGGTGATTCTGTTACAGCCACAGCACAAGCAGAAGCTTCAAAGGAAGAGACGACGATGAACTTTAATTCGTTAACCGCTTTGATAATGAATATGCAACAAAAACAAGAAGCTAATTTTAAACAATTTGTAGCGGAAAATAATGAAAAATTAGATGCTAACAATAAAAATATAAGTCAATTAGAAACTAATTTAACGCGAAAATTAGAAACAAATATCAGCCAGATAGAAATGAATTTAGCACGAAAATTAGAAATTAATAATGAAAATTTCAAACAACTAATCACAGAAAATAATAATAGATTAGAGACTAATATCAGTCTCATAGAAACCAATCTCAACAGCAAATTAGAACAACTCAAACAGGACAAGGAAGAAATAAAGATGGATATAAAGGGTTTGAAAGATAGTCAAACAAAGATCGAGAAGATAATACATCAAACACTAGAAGAAAGCGAGTTAAAATGCTTGCTGAAAATGGACGAAACTCTAAATGTCCATAACCAACATTGGGCCAAACAATTAGAGAATACTTCACAGGAAATTTACGTAATTACCAACAATAAAATAATAACCGCAAATACGGAAACAAAAACCGAAATAACAAAGTCCTGTAACGAAGCTCATACAAAATTAAATAACAAATTAACAGATTTTAACCTAAGTAACGAAATAACATCGTTAAATCTAAAACAACATGTTACCGATAGTCTCAACACTCAGATGGGGGAACATAGGACATTCTACGAACAAGAGATCAATCAAGTAAAAGATAATCTTGACACCTTCCGAACGAACCAGGATAATAATAAAAGGTATTATGAATCCGAACTGAGGATAATTGAAACGAAGATCAAAAGATATACTGCGTCTGATAATTGCATAAACACAGGAGGTCTCACCATAAAAATAGAAAATTTAACTCATTTCGATGGGGATATAACGCACGTACACCCCATGCTCTATTTAAATGGACTCCTGCGTTATTTAATTGATGTTCCGGACAATAAACAAAAGATGGACATAATAAGAGTTACACTTAAAGACAGTGCTCAGGAGTGGTTCTTGCGCATTGAAGACCATTGCGAGGACGTAGAGCAATTCGTGTCATTATTTAAGAGGAATTACTGGGATGAAGCACAACAAAATCGTGCCAAAATCAGACTTCTAACCGGTAAATATAGAATGGGCTCAACAACTAGGGAGATATATGCTTCAAGAATGTACAACCTGTGTAAACATATAGCTGATATGGAGGAATCAACCATAGCACGACAGTTACTGAACCATTTCATTTATTCGGACACACAAGCAATTATTTGTCAACGAGTCAATGATATGGATTCCTTAATAGAAATTCTCCGAAGATTAGATGACTTTGCAGAAGGTAATCGTAGTTCTTTTCCAACAGTACAACGTAATACAAATAACAGTCTATATAATTCCTCTAATAATCGACCGAGCAATACAAATTATAACACCATACATAATCCATCTTTTAGACAAAATTACTCACAAAATAATCGACCGAATCATGTACAAGAAACAACCTCATATAATAATAACAGAACTAACAACAATTATACTCAGGCGAATCTAACAACTAATAATAGTAACACTAATTATAATAATAATCACGCAAGTCCTGCACCAAATTATAACACTCATCAAAATTATCGTAACCATTCTACAAATCCTTTTTATAATTATAACAATAGACCCAATCTTTCGAATTATCCACCCCCTAATAATAATAATTATAATAATAATACACGAACGTATGATGCTAATCGTCAGAATAATAACAATCAGTACAACAACCCGCCGGGAAGAAGAGGTATGAATAATTATAGATACCGTAATAGAGGACGTGTTAATAACTACTGCCGGAGACCATTGTCACCACTGCCCTCTAGACAAGAATCGGAGGATGTAAAAAAAAAAATGCCGATTTCGGAAATCGATATGTACACCAACCCGACACCAAGCACCTCAACCCAAAATCTTTAAATAAAATCGACTGTAACTACCCCTCAAAATTAAACAATATAACTTTTTACCAACCCTTTGAAGAGTTCATACACGTAGAAGAAACTGGAACCCATAATATAGATACGCACTCTCTACCAATTATTAAGATTAAATTTACAAACATAGAACTAAGCTGTTTAATAGATACTGGAGCCGAAATAACGTTATTAGAAGAGAAAAAGGCAATCTTAATCGATAATTATGAAAAGAAAATTATAAGGACTAAGGGAACAGATTTGATAGCCGCTAATGGTAAAAGAATGGGGAAAATTCAAAAAAGAATATGTACGGAAATAATGGTGAAAGATAAGGAATATGTCATACAATGCTACATTATAGGTAAACTGCAATACGATTGCATAATTGGGATAGATAACATTAAGAATTTAAAAATGATATTGGATTTCAAAAGAAAAATAATAATGATCGATGAAATAGAGATAAGGATGGAGAAACAGTTATCTGAGGAAGAAGAATACGAATATAATTATTTTAAAGATAAACATTTACAGAAGGAGATTAATAATATATTACAAGAAAGATTGAATACAGTTAGTTATGATAATGAATGTAGTAATAAGGAAGAAGGAATAAATATTAAAATGAATAATGATGATTATATATATGGATTGGAAGAAAAGGAAGATGGAATAGGAATGCAGAATGTAGAAGAAGTGGAAGTAAGAAAAGAATTAAATACCCTCAGAACAGTAAATAATTTAGAAGATATAGAAGAAATAATTAAACTACAAAATATACCATATCATATGATCCCATCAAAATTAGTAAAAATTTTATCTGACAACCTAACATTAATCAATGATGTAGTAGTATTCGCACGTAACTATCAACATACAATAAGAATAGACAATGACAACCCATTATCGAGCAGAAACTACCCAATACCATACCATTATCAGGAAAAAGTTAATATGGAGCTTAACAGATTAGAAGAATCTGGTATTATTGAAAAATCTAATACATATTTCATCAATCCCATAGTTATTGTTCAGAAAAAAGATTTATCGTTAAGGATATGTTTAGATGCAAGATCACTAAACAAACGTATCAAACCTGAATACGAAATGCCTCAAAACATAGATATACTAATAACGAAATGTGGTAACAAAAACTATTACAGCAAATTAGATTTAAAAAACGCATTTTGGCTGATAAATTTAGAACCTAATTCCAGGAAATACTGTGGATTTTTAATAAATGGAGTAGTTTACCAATTTAGAGTCTGCCCGTTTGGATTAAAAACTTCACCTGCAGCTTTGATAAGATTTTTACACCGCATTTTAGATAAATATGATAATTTCGCACTTCATTATTTAGATGATATCATAATCTTTTCCGAAACTTTAGACCAACATTTAGAACATTTAAAAATAATATTAACCACTTTATGTAATGAAGGTTTAAAATTAAATTTAAGCAAATGTCAATTTTTCAAAACAGAAATAGATTATTTAGGATATATCATCAATAAAGATAATATCTACCTAGATCCTACTCGACTGGATGAAATCAAAAACTTCACTCGGCCGAAAAATTTAAGGACCTTACGAGGATTCTTGGGAGTTTTGAATTATTATAGAAAATTTATTACTAATTATAGCGAGAAAACACTACCATTACTTCAATTATTGAAGAAAAATACGAAATGGAATTGGACTGCAAAGTGTGAAAAATGTTTCATAGAACTTAAGGAGAACTTTGTGGAGAACTTGAAATTGCACCATCCAGATTTCTCTTTGCCTTTTATTGTAAGAACAGATGCTTCGCACCAGACCATTGCTGCTGAATTAGTTCAACTCAGAGGAGATACAGAAATCCCTATACATTTTATATCCCGTACTTTGAATGCTTGCGAAATACGATATACAATATCCGAAAAAGAAATGTTAGCAATAGTATATGCGATAACAAAGTTCAGATATTATTTAATTGGAAAATCATTCATACTAGAAACTGATCATAAAGCGCTTATAAACATCATGAATTCCAAATTAAACAATAGTCGTATCTATCGTTGGACTTTATTAATACAACAATTTGATTTCGTAATTAAGTACAAGCCAGGGAAAGAAATGGTAACAGCAGATGTTTTAACAAGAAAAGATGGGGAAATGAAGAAGCAAAGTATATGCATAAATCTGGTAATGTTACAAAAGGAAGGTTTATTTTCATTGGATAGGGTAAAACAAACACAATTAACACAAGAATTTGACCCTTTACGAAAGATTATCAGTGAGGGAAGACAATTTAAAGGTATGTTTATTAGAAATGGTATCATAATTAAGAACATAGGTGATAATGAATTGTATGTTATAAATGAGGAACACACCAGAGAGATAGCAAATTATCTACATTATAATTACACACATATTGGAGCGAGAAAATGTTGGCTCGTGTTTAGAGAAGCGTATTTTTGCACAAACGATGAGAGAATCATCAAAAGCGTGACAAAACAATGTCAAACATGCTTATTCGCTAAGGACAAAAATCGAACAAACTCAAATTGGAGTAGTAACATAATAGCATACGATAAATTAGAATTAATATCAATAGATTTCTTGTCAAATCTCATCTCAAGCACAAAAGGATACAAGAACATCCTAGTAATATGTGACATTTTCTCAAAATATATAAAGTTAATCCCAACGCAAAAATGTAATACAGATACAGTACTACAAGCACTTACAGACTATTTTATCCAATATGGTACTCCACAAGCTATTCTCTCAGATCATGCGACCTATTTTTACAAATGATAGATATAAACAATTTTTACATACAAGGAATATTAAAACCTACTACACCTCGATACGATATCCACAAGGTAATCCTACCGAAAGATACATACGAGAAATATTAAAGTATCTCAGAATTTTGTTAGATGAAAAACATAATCGTTGGGCTAGACATCTACCACAAATTGAATTTATATTAAATAACACACCCAGCACAGTCCACAATCACTGTCCAATAAAGATTTTTACAGGAGAAGCACCACAAAGACCATGGGTAGAGCCAGAGTTAGTAAATTTATCGGAACGTACAGATGAGGTCAGACTAAAATTAATAAAACGTAAGAATAAATGGGAAAAGAAACAGAATGACTATAGCAAGAAATACAAAACATATGAATTAGGTGACCGAGTTATAGTCAAAAGCTTAAGAGTATCTAATGCAAAACAGAAAATCATGGGTAAGCTACTGAAGGCCTATCAAGGACCATTTATAATAAATCAGAAATTAGGCTATAATACATATGAATTAATCGAGCCTAACACCGATTATATAAAGGGGAGGTATCATATATCAATGTTACAAGATTATACAGCATAAAAAAAAAAAACAAATTTGAATAAGAACTGAACACATATAAATTTAATATCAACAAATCAATATCTATAATTAAAATATAATATACAGTTACACTTGATAGACATAAAGGGGTAGTTAACAGTTCGAAAAACTGAAACAACACAACACAAATAATATGATATACAAACAAATATAGAAAGAACAAGTATCTACATGATATAATATGATAAACAGTTAAATATGTAATGGGGAAACAAAACGAATATTAACATGCTTAAAATTAAATAAAATGAATTCCTAAAATGTAATATATATATAAGTAATAGTATGCTAAGAATAAATAGAAGGTTTGATGTAATGTAAAAGGAATGGAAAAAGTCTAGATTAATAGAGATAGTAGGAATAAATATATAATATGGGGATATAAAGTATGAATAAGATATGAATTAGTATTATAAATATGAATATATAGAAATATAGATGAGAATGTCTAATAATGGGGAATTTAATTATATAATAAGGAATGGTATTATAATAAGAAAAGAGTAGGATTCGCTAGTCAGAACATGTATTTAACATGAAAGAATTATTTATTGTGAAAACTAAAACCTATATTAATATATCAAGTTTAAAAAAAAAAAAATAGAAAACTTTAAGCATGGACCATCAACAAGTAAAATAAATAGAGTAAACCCCCAAAACAAATCATTTTAACTATTAAAACATCGTTACAATATATCAAGAAGAGATAATAATTTTCTTTTTAATAAAAAAAAAAAAAAAGACTTCAAAAAGTTAACAGTTCAAAAATAATATTAACAAATCAACACTTAAAGGGACAAGCATTAACTATACATTTATATTAAAAACAGCTTATATGCACAAAAACTCATATGATAAAGCAAACAACTTAATAGTTCAAAGAGAATAATTTGGATAAGCCTCTTTGCCAAGTCAATAACGGCATACCAAATTACTGGGGAATTGAGGTAGGTCAAGCCCACACTCAAGTATGCCCCAATAAGCAAAAGGACAATTTCTTAATGTATATAAATAAGTTATTGAATAGTTAATTATATGTCAAAACTGAATTCTTCCCACGTCAAATCAATAAAGTTGAATACGCAAGTTTAATTATTTTTTTAAAGACATTCACACATTTATAATCTAACATTTCATTTGTAATAGTATTTTCAGTTCGATAATTTGTATTTACAAAAAATATCAACTTAATTGATAAATCATTAATGACGCCATTTATTTAGGTATAACTGTACATAATTTGAATTGTCAATCGCGGGAAAATATCCCATAATAAAAACAGCATAATGTATTATTTTTGACATACACATTATATGCATATTAGCTTTAAAATTAAGTAAATATTTATTACAACATGTAAATGTATTTAAAATTATTGAATTGTCATTTTCATTAGTAGTAATTGTCGAGATTAAATGAATACATACCGATGAACGAATTAAAATCAAGTAACAAAAATAAAAGAAGGTTAGCGTAACTTGAAAAATCGCCATTAAAGCATCCAGACGTATTTTTGAGTGTATCACTAAAAACAAGAAGAAAATTACAATAAATACAAGTAAATTCATACGTCCAATTAGTTAAACATCTTACCAATATTCCCAGCTCCTGTTGGACACATATTTCAAGTTCGTACGTGTACCAGTGACAAAAATATTGCCAAGAGCAGTTTGCCGAGAAGCAGTTCGTTAGAAAGTGTTTTTGACCGGGGTGACGCCGTTCGAACGCCGACGAAAATCCTGCCTTTCCAAAACCTTTTGAGATCCCGTTTTATCCAGAATCCTGCACCAATTACTTAAGTATTCTTTAAAATCTCACATCTATATTGAAAAGACAATTTAAACAATCATATCTAAAAAGAATATAGTATATTATTTATATTAGTTAAGATATACATTATTAAATACGATATATAAGATTTAGGTTATTTATTACTTTTAAAGAGGAAGAATACAGTTACGTTTTAATTTAATTTTTCTTTGTTTTACGTCATATATTCTAGTTATATTAGAGTTATTGACTTAATTCTCCTAATTAATTAAAGATTATTTTCACTATTTCTATATTTATCTATTTCATTTATTTCATGTAATATTTATCGTAATTTATCATAGTTTAATAACATATTAAATTTATCACGTTACAAAATTTATATACAAATTATACTTAACAATTAATGCTTATAACTTACCTGTTAATAGAGATCTTAAGAACATTAAAGTTATTATTCGTGTATCTGATCTCGACGTTTTATTTTGTAGTATAGCATTAACAACAATTAACCTATCATTTAGGAATCTAAAAATATCAGTAGTGTTTGATTGAAGTCACCGAACTCGCACTTTAAATTTGGACATACCACAATGCCCTAACACTAGAGTCAATTTTGTTCTCGAGTTTAGCCGGACCCTGAAGATAATAAACGCACATTAATTAATACTTATTAATAAGTTTATATCCGAACAGCTGTTTTAGGTTACATTTATGGAATAATTCGCAAGTAGGCAACTTTGCATCTTGCGCATATAGATTAAACTCGAACAACCCCATCTATATGTTACTTAGAGCAATGTAATTAGTTCGTAGATGTAAAATTCACCGAATAAATATAAAATCTAACAAGCCATTTATTCACAGCTGAGCATTTTTATATTCATAAACGTTTACATTATTTTATTACGCATCTTGCTCGTTATCAATTGCCAGCTCAACGAGAGGCTGCTCGTTATCAATATATATATATATATATATATATATATATATATATATATATATATATATATATATATAATAACTTCGTGACCTTGGTATGATATGGTAAACCTAATCAGTAGGCGATTAAAGGTCTGTATATTACTTCAAAATATATGTATTTAAAAAACTCTACATGTTTCGGCTGTATACGCCTTTTTCAAGAGAATACAAAATATGAATAGTAGAATATAGATTCATATTTTGTATTCTCTTGAAAAAGGCGTATACAGCCGAAACATGTAGAGTTTTTTAAATACATATATTTTGAAGTAATATACAGACCTTTAATCGCCTACTGATTAGGTTTACTATATATATATATATATATATATATATATATATATATATATATATACAGTATGACTAAAGTTTCATTTTGTTTCGTTTTGGGGATATATTCTAAAAAATATAAAAAATAAAATAGTAAAAATTTTTTCTAATAAAAGTTGTCTAGAAATGCCAAAAAAAAATTAAAAATTAATTTATTTGTTATATTTTTTAGAATATATCCCCCCAAAAAAAACAAAATGAAACTTCAGTCATACTGTATATATATATATACAACGTGTCCACTTAAGTATGAGACAAATGGGAAATATTTTTATTTTTGATTTCACAGAAACTTTATAGAAAAGAAAAGTTCGTGCATCCTAAGAAACTTGATATTTTGTATTCAGGGTTGCGTTGTATTACTTGGTTAGAGGAAAAATTAAAAAACATTGAAGTTGCCGTAAGAGTACGCTACACTTATTTTTAAAGATATCAAAAATATTCATTTAAAAATGTTGTTTCAAATTTCAAAATATGCTCAAATACGAATTGTTATTTAAAATTTTGAAAAAATAAAAATTAAATTATCGAGCAATAATAATAGCAAATACGCAATAGTTTTTAACATCCATCTATGTGACAGTAGTTCTATGGTTGTCATTTGTATTGTTACTTTAATAATAAATTTTATGTAATTGCACGTGAAATCATTTACATTCGATATCAATTTTTTATCGCTGAAATGCAATAGAATGAAACAAAAATCATTTGCATATAACTTTATGAAAATACATTTTTATATTACAAAATAAATATGAAATTAACAAAAACAACAAATTCAGAAATACAAACAAAAAAAAAGCTATTCAAAATGATGCCCCTCTCGTTGAATGCATATGTTTGTACGCCTGTTGAAATCCTCGCATGCATGTTGTAACACAATAGGATTATTTCTTAAGAACAGTACCGCATCTCCTATTTTGTTTTTCAATTCTTCGAAATTCTGAAACGGCCTTTCTGAATATACTTTATTCTTCAGCCATCCCCAGATAAAGTAATCCATGGGGTTTAAGTCGGGCGAGCGCGTTGGCCATGGAAAAGGTTCATTTCGTCCCATCCATCTTTCTCCAAATTTTTCATTTAAATAGTCTACAACTATTCGTGCACTATGTGCAGGTGCTCCATAATGCATAAACCAAAGGGTTCTTATAATATTTAGTGGCAATTCGTCTAATTCGTTATCGATGTATGTTTGTAGAAATTCCAAATATCGTTGTGAATTTAATGACGATTGAAAAAAATACGGACCAAAAATTTTTCTGTTTAAAATTCCACACCAAACCTTTACCTTTTGCGAATATTGATTCTTGCAGGGAATTCTAAAATGTGGGTTGTCAGACGACCACCAACGACAATTTTGTGCACACACAACACCATTAGTAGTAAAGGTTGCTTCATCAGTAAACAAAATGCTTTTGAAAAACGTTTTCTGCGTTTCTAATGTACCTTGAATATCCAAAGAAAATTCAAATCTATCGTTGTAGTCCCGTTCCTGCAAAGTTTGAATATATCTTGGTTTATAGGGGTGATATCTATTGTTAACCAAAATGTTGCTTACTGATGATTTTTTAATATCCAAATTGCTTGCAATTTTTCTGACAGAAATTTTGGTATTTTCAATTACACTTTGCATAACACGTAAAGAATTTTCGAAATGTCTCACTTGCTTTTCCCTACTTTTTTTGTAACGCATTTCTAAACTACCAGTTGCTTTAAACTGATTTAAAATTCTTGAGACGCTTTGGAAACTAATAAATTTGTTGGGATGTCTTTCATTAAAAATATCAGCTGCGTCTCTACATGTTTTGTAGTTATCTCCGCAAATAAGAATTAATTCAGCTCGCTCTTGCATAGTTAACCGTTCAGCCATAGTTGGTAAGTAATAACAATAACTTAATGAATTGTCTTAAATTTACTTAATTATTAAAGTGACAGCGGATCTGACAATCACATAAAATTTATTACTAAAGTGACAATACAAATGACAACCATAGAACTACTGTCACATAGATGGATGTTAAAAACTATTGCGTATTTGCTATTATTATTGCTCGATAATTTAATTTTTATTTTTTCGAAATTTTAAATAACAATTCGTATTTGAGCATATTTTGAAATTTGAAACAACATTTTTAAATGAATATTTTTGATATCTTTAAAAATAAGTGTAGCGTACTCTTACGGGCAACTTCAATGTTTTTTTAATTTTTCCTCTAACCAAGTAATACAACGCAACCATGAATACAAAATATCAAGTTTCTTAGGACGCACGAACTTTTCTATTCTATAAAGTTTTCTGTGAAATCAAAAATAAAAATATTTCCCATTTGTCTCATGCTTAAGTGGACACGTTGTATATATATATATATATATATATATATATATATATATATATATATAAAATCAAGAAGGTTGGTATTATTTTACAATGTTTTTAAAGAAATCTATGAATGAAAATAATACCAACCTTCTTGATTTTCTATATATGTATATATATATATATATATATATATATATATATATATATATTGTAATGGTACAACCAGCTCAGGTATTCCAGCACCTACAATGGAAAGTACAGGTACACAATCAATATAAACACCTGTATAAACAATAAATTGGTGGACGGAATTTGTGAAATTAACGTCGAAATGTAAATAAATTAATACGACGATAACTTTAAAATTCATCATTATCTTATTTTGATTTTAACTAACTTTTTATATTTTTATTTCATTTTTTCATTATTCAAATTATACGCGCGAAACAACAGGTATTTAATTTATCAACATCAGGTTTATATCGACGCTAGATAACCACGCCCACCAATTCAAAATTATATGAACCCCGCTAAAGCAAACTTTACGGTAGAAAACATTACTAAATTTATATTCAAATCATATTTTAGGTTAATGTAAAATATTAAATTAATTTTCCCTTTATGTTAAAATCAAAACATTGTATAAACTCACATTTTAAATTGATGTAATTAAACTAAAATTACGAGATTATTTCAATATAGAAATAAGGCTTTGGAATAAAAAATAAAACGCGATCGGCGTCATCTGATATAAAACTTTGAACATAAATGGCCGTTTTTGAGTGTACTTCCTTAAAATAAATTTTTAAAACATCTTTAAAGTGAAAATCTCCTACCTAGTGTTGAATCATTCGATAACCAAATTAAAGGCCCACCTTTTGAAGAAAAAATCTCAAGAATACCTCAACGCAAACGTGAGATATCGTCCTAAGCATCATTTGAAGCAGAGAGCAGGGCAAGCCAACGATTTACACCACTCAACTCGACGAACTCCGCCAAAGACGGTGAACGAGGCCGTGCTTCCTGGTCTGCCGCATATCCACATATTGAGAAGTATATCAGATCTAGGAGATCAACATCAGGTTCACCTACAACGTTTATTCCAAATTATTTAATTTTAAAAGTTATAATTGCTCAAATTAATCGCTACAAATTATTATTTCATGTATCAAATTCAATTTTAAAGTAAGCATCAATTTAAAGCGTTGAATTTTACAGATATTTAGCTACAAATAAGCTTATACTCACCAAAATAATATAAGATATAAAAACTAGTAAATATTTGTTTATTTTATCTCGTACACATAACCTCATCACCATTTCCCACTTGTGCACTTATTAATTTCAATTTTTGTCACATCTTGCATAATTTATATAATATTAAATACAGTTTCCTATTTTTATCTTTCAATTTTGTTGTTACAGTTTTCTTATTTTTGTGATATTAAATTTTTTATTAATCAATTCAATCTTTTATTTGTGAAGTGTGATTGTTGTGTTTGAGTGGAGAATACACTGATTGGTTTGTAGCTGCAAATAATACACCTGACCGACCGTGAACCCTGAGATTATTAAAAATTAACTTTTACACTCAAGCTCTACCGCAATTAGCTAGTTATTTTAAAAAGGGACAGATAGCGTTGATTCGACTAAGGATATTTGTATATTGGCGCCCACATTTTAAATTTAAAATCATTAACCTTTCACTCTTTTAGATTTTCAATTTTTATAAATAATTCATATACTATATTCTTAGTTAAACCCTACAGTGCGTATCGATTGGCACTTTACATTTGACGCCCGAACGTGAAGGCCAAGTATTATCCTGCAGTTATAAAAAATAGTGCTCAACCAACTTTTACACAGACAGATATTTGTTTAAAAAAAAAATTTGTGAACTGTATTAGGTATTTATGTGTATTGTGTTGTGTATCTGATTTGTCCATTGTATAGCAAAATCAATATCACATTTTACGAGGGAACCTCAACTTTAACTGGGATATTCAGGAATAAAAGGTTAGTGAAAGGGAAAATCAACTTGTGGGTATTTATTGTTTTCAATTCTTGCCAATTTATATTAATTTTGTGTGTCATATAACTATTCAGATTAATATCTAAATTCATACTTCTTTAATATCAATTATAATAATTCTTATCAATTTTTCAAAAAAAAAAAAAAAAAAAATAATAAATTCTTTCTTATACTATAACAAATAAATTAACATTAACATGGACACCAGACATCGATCAAAGGCAACAAAAGATAATGTTGATGAGGACAGGTCCGAGCAAGGAGATGTTCCAGTAGCTCAAACATCCGGATCTGAAGTGGTAAGTTCTCCAGAGGATAGCCAGGTAATGAAAATGTTAAACGCTCTAATGTTACAAATGAATCAAATGACTAATAAAATAGACACTACCAATAACAAACTAGATGCTAATAACCTTGACTTAACTAATAAAATAGAAACCACTAATAATGAATTGAAAAATAATAACATTGACATGAATAACAAACTAGATTCTACAAATAATAAATTGAATATAACGACCAAAAACCTAAAACAAGAATTAAATAACTTAAGTAGTAATTTAATAACTAAATTAGAAACCAACATGCAACACATTAATGAAAAATTCGAACTTAACAACGCCAATATAGACAACAAATTAAGTGCTTTTAAAATCGATCTGGAGGGAAAAATAGCAGAAATCTCCATCGCACAAAAAGTTATGGAGGAAAATGAGTTAAAATATTTAATTAAACTTGACGAAACAGTCAATCTTCTTAATTCACAGTGGGCAAAACGATTAGGCAAAACCAACAAAATAGAATCCAATAACATTGAAAAACGATTAGACTTAAATAACATAATAGGATCTAGTTACAACAACATAAGCAAGAACTTAGATATCACAAAAAACTTAATAGAAGCTAAACGCAATAAACAAAATAACAAGATAGATTTCAAAAAAGCCGATCAAAAACCAACCAATAATAAAACAATTAATACACATAAAGAGGTACTGGATAAGAATACAATCAATAATATGCACAATATTAATAATAAGGAGACAACTAAGATAATACAAAATCATAATACTAACATACCGCTTAGAAGAAAAACTAAACCAAATTTTCCTAATCAATTTTTAATAAACGACAAAGAATATCAGAACTTTTTAATAAACAATGCAAGGGAGAATAATAACTTTAACATAGGGAAGACGGGGATTAATAACGTTAATTTTAACTTATCCCATATTAACATCAAGAATATTAATTATAATTATGCAACCAACAACACACAATCAAAAATCACGTACATACAAAACATAGCTTTAATTTCAACAAATTTAATTATACATGATAACACAAATAAAATATTAAATAAAGAAGGCATGATAAACAACTCTGTAATATATGAATACTTAAATAATAACAATTTCCTTAATAATTTATCCAATATAAAAATCAATACTAATATACACATTCACACAAAAATTATAAATACATACTCACTAATTAACAAAAACCTCCATAAATCTCAAGGTAGAGGCAACATGATATTTCTACACAGGGATAACAACATTGATATCTTTAAAATAGTTCGTCGAAAAATAAATATTTAAAAAATACGATGACAGAATCTCGATGTTCTAATACACACGATGATGAACAAAGCAGAATACGGGGATACGAGTTATAATTACAGATAAATTAAAACAATTACACTTAGATTAAACATAAACAAAGAGATGATAAACACAATTTAATACGAAAGAAAGAACACAATATGATACAATAAATGAACATATAACAAGTCAAATAATAATGAATAAAATCAAAGAGAAAACAAACATAGCTGGAGCTCAAATATAAATACTAATTAACTATAACAAAGAGATAAAATACTCTGAGAAAAGAAAGGTAGCACATATTCAGATGACTAAAATAAACTACAAAAGAACAATTATTTAAAATAATAGTGGTACTATCAAACGAATTTAAAAGGGGAACATATTCACTTATGAACATGCGAAAGGTTAAATAATGAAAGTTTAAACGTATTATTATTATTGAAAAAGAGAGAGTATGATTGAATAAATAATGGATTGTTGATATGATAATAAGATGGATTATATAGATTTTTATTTGTAGAAGGACTTAATATATGATAGGGGTGTATAGAATTATATGAAAATAAATGAATTATTATTATTATGAAAATATTAAAATATAGACAAAAGTGTCTTCTTATAAGGTAGAAAATATATATTACTGAATGGCATTTTACGATAAGAGAAGTGAAGGTGAATGTAACGTCTTGTATGTATAATGAAAGTATTATTTATTATGGAAGCTAAAGCTTAGATCAGTATATCAATTATAATTAAAGATTAAGAATAACTAGTTATAAAAAGAATTATTAAGCATGTACCATCAATGAAAGAAATAAACAAAATACCCTAACAATTATAACACTACAGTCAAATACCTGAATATTTAATGTAATTAGTACATGAAGTATATAACACCAATTTTTAAACACAGAGAAAAGCCCAGTATTACAACTATGTTACAGATCGAACAACAATACATTATAAAGTATTACACTAATAAAGAAAGATTTAACTAACACAAAAATATTACTAATACATATATACAAACTAAATATAAGAAACCTTATTAAAAGATATATAATAATGCTATTAAAATGTATGGAATATGTAACATTTATAAAGAGATAATAAAACATAAAAGAAGTTAATAAACAAAACGAATACAGAAAGTATAATGAATATAAAGACAAATATTATAAAAAGAAACGAGATTTTTAAAATAAATAATCATGATTTACAATTAAAAAAAAAAAGTTTGAAGTGAATAATAAATAGTTTTATATATTAGAAAAGAGAATTACATAATAATTATTATTTTGTTCCAAGTTGAATTTGTTTATTTGTTTTTTTTTTTAAAAAATATGTTGACATGATGAGGGAGATAAACAAGTTGATGTTCTTAATTCATTTTTCATATCTGGGAAAAGAAATAACTTCAGTACATTCGTTTTTCTTTTCACGGGGATAATGTAATGGTACAACCAGCTCAGGTATTCCAGCACCTACAATGGAAAGTACAGGTACACAATCAATATAAACACCTGTATAAACAATAAATTGGTGGACGGAATTTGTGAAATTAACGTCGAAATGTAAATAAATTAATACGACGATAACTTTAAAATTCATCATTATCTTATTTTGATTTTAACTAACTTTTTATATTTTTATTTCATTTTTTCATTATTCAAATTATACGCGCGAAACAACAGGTATTTAATTTATCAACATCAGGTTTATATCGACGCTAGATAACCACGCCCACCAATTCAAAATTATATGAACCCCGCTAAAGCAAACTTTACGGTAGAAAACATTACTAAATTTATATTCAAATCATATTTTAGGTTAATGTAAAATATTAAATTAATTTTCCCTTTATGTTAAAATCAAAACATTGTATAAACTCACATTTTAAATTGATGTAATTAAACTAAAATTACGAGATTATTTCAATATAGAAATAAGGCTTTGGAATAAAAAATAAAACGCGATCGGCGTCATCTGATATAAAACTTTGAACATAAATGGCCGTTTTTGAGTGTACTTCCTTAAAATAAATTTTTAAAACATCTTTAAAGTGAAAATCTCCTACCTAGTGTTGAATCATTCGATAACCAAATTAAAGGCCCACCTTTTGAAGAAAAAATCTCAAGAATACCTCAACGCAAACGTGAGATATCGTCCTAAGCATCATTTGAAGCAGAGAGCAGGGCAAGCCAACGATTTACACCACTCAACTCGACGAACTCCGCCAAAGACGGTGAACGAGGCCGTGCTTCCTGGTCTGCCGCATATCCACATATTGAGAAGTATATCAGATCTAGGAGATCAACATCAGGTTCACCTACAACGTTTATTCCAAATTATTTAATTTTAAAAGTTATAATTGCTCAAATTAATCGCTACAAATTATTATTTCATGTATCAAATTCAATTTTAAAGTAAGCATCAATTTAAAGCGTTGAATTTTACAGATATTTAGCTACAAATAAGCTTATACTCACCAAAATAATATAAGATATAAAAACTAGTAAATATTTGTTTATTTTATCTCGTACACATAACCTCATCACCATTTCCCACATGTGCACTTATTAATTTCAATTTTTGTCACATCTTGCATAATTTATATAATATTAAATACAGTTTCCTATTTTTATCTTTCAATTTTGTTGTTACAGTTTTCTTATTTTTGTGATATTAAATTTTTTATTAATCAATTCAATCTTTTATTTGTGAAGTGTGATTGTTGTGTTTGAGTGGAGAATACACTGATTGGTTTGTAGCTGCAAATAATACACCTGACCGACCGTGAACCCTGAGATTATTAAAAATTAACTTTTACACTCAAGCTCTACCGCAATTAGCTAGTTATTTTAAAAAGGGACAGATAGCGTTGATTCGACTAAGGATATTTGTATATTGGCGCCCACATTTTAAATTTAAAATCATTAACCTTTCACTCTTTTAGATTTTCAATTTTTATAAATAATTCATATACTATATTCTTAGTTAAATCCTACTCAGCGCATCGATTGGCACTTTACAATATATATATATATATATATATATATATATATATATAATAACTTCGTGACCTTGGTATGATATGGTAAACCTAATCAGTAGGCGATTAAAGGTCTGTATATTACTTCAAAATATATGTATTTAAAAAACTCTACATGTTTCGGCTGGATACGCCTTTATCAAGAGAATACAAAATATATGAATCAAAGATTTATTTACTATTTTGTTGTTAATGATAGAGGCATTGAAAAGATTATTTTTACCGATGAATACTGGTTTCATCTCTCTGGCTACGTAAATTCTCAAAACACGAGGATGCGAAGCGCATCATATTTTGTATTCTCTTGATAAAGGCGTATACAGCCGAAACATGTAGAGTTTTTTAAATACATATATTTTGAAGTAATATACAGACCTTTAATCGCCTACTGATTAGGTTTACCATATATATATATATATATATATATATATATATATATATATATATATAAAATCAAGAAGGTTGGTATTATTTTACAATGTTTTTAAAGAAATCTATTAATGAAAATAATACCAACCTTCTTGATTATATATATATATATATATATATATACATATATATATATATGCCTCGTTGGGGCGGGGGTCGGGCCATCGAAGTACTGCACGGAATAGTAAAGAAGTTGCCGGGAAAGGGTTGTCGGCCCTACGCAACGGCTGGTTATCCGATCTCTCTAAATTTACGGGACCGATCCCTAAACACACGCACGAACGCGCCAACATACAAAGCCCAACACTTACGCGATTACACAAACACAAAACCTCGCACCCAGAGAGAGACGCAAGCTGCCAGCAGCAACCTACACACAAGTTCATACCCAGAAAGAGACACAAGTTGCTAGCAGCGAACAACACATATATTCACACCTTGCTATCTATTTTTTGGAATACTAAGGCATGATTTATTATTACTATTAGAATGTATCTTTGAATAATTTAAACAATAGCAACTCAATTACTTGACATTTATATTCTGTCATTTATTTTTTTTGTATCCTTGATAAAGGCATAATTGCCGAAACATGTAGGGTTATTTTAAATATATATACTTTGAAGTAATAAGCCAGACCTTTAATCGCCGACTGATTGAGTTTACCATATCATACCAAGGTCACGAAAATATTATATATATATATATATTGATATAGGGCAAGCCTATCCATAAGAATGCCTCAGTGGACAAAAGATTGAATTTAAATGTATATATGTAAGTCTTAGGATAATTTAGAAGTATAGAACTTGAATTCTTCATATGAAAAATCAATAAAGTTGAATTCGCGTAATTAATGGTTTTAAATTTAATTTCACATTTATTTATTTGTATCTTTTAATTTGTATCAGTCATTTCATTTCGATATTATATTTTTCTAATGATATTTCAACTTAATTGATTAATAATTATAGACGCCATAAATTTAGGCAAAACTGTACTTATATTTAAAAAGGTTATCGCGGGAATGTTTCCCACAATAAAATTAGCTTTAATTACAATAATGATTATTCAAGCATGAAATATATATTCACTAAAATAAACTAAATAATTAATATTAAGTATATGTATTTTCAAAATGTTTAAATTGTCATTTTAATTATTATAAAACACCGCGATTAAAATGATACATACAATTAGACGAATCAGGATGAGGGATGAGAAAAAAAAGATAGTTAGCGTAACTAGAAGTCCGCCATTAAAAACATCTCGACGTATTTGAAGTGCTTCTCTAAAAATTAAATGAAAAACATTAATAATACTAATAAAACCATACGTCTACTCTAGTAAAAATCTTACCTATATATCCAGCTCCAGTTTGACCTATTTTACAAGTCCAGAAGGTGACCGGGGTCCTGATAAACAGCAATTGAATTTCACCACGAAGCTTGGCCGATTGGACCGGACTACAGCTAAGGTGACGCCAACAGATTGCCGCAAGACGCAGACCCACTTTATGGACCTGTTTTGCAGATTTCAAACACCTTAAATCCTATCCTGATTCACTTAAGTATTATTTAAAATACCTACGAATTTTTAAGAAAACGAATAATTAATTCATCATGCACAAATAAAATATCATATTTCTATGATTCATTGAGTAATAATTACTTAAATTATTTTTAAAAGATTAAGATATTTATATTACTGTTACGAAGAATACAAGTTCAGTTTAATATAATTCAATTTTAGTTTTAATCTTGTTGATATTTTAAGAGGTATCATAGATTTCACTCATAATATTATTTTATTAATGTCACTCTAAGTTTGTTTATTTTTATTAACCTAGTTTAATCGCCATGTTAATTTCATCACGTGACATGTTAGATATTTATTGATCATAATGTTAATGTATATCTCACTTACCTGTTAATTTGGCATTCATTTCATTAAAGTTGTTAATCAATAATCCTTATCTCGATCGTTTTATTTTATAGTTTTAAGAATAAATAAATTCTATTTGTCTGTTGCATGGCCATTAGCCGATATTGTAAGTGTTCGATATGGTGTCACCGAACTTACTATATTACGGGGCACTTAATTATGTCCCACAACAAGAGTTTATATTGTTCAATTGACTAGCCGGAACCACAAAACACTAAACATTACGCCCACTCAATACACTTATAAGAAGTTTTATGTACATCTGAACAGCTGTTTTAAAGGTTAAGTATATGTTATTATGTGCAAGTATGCGTTTTTGCATTGTGCGCAAATAATTATTGTAATATCATTCAACTCCATCTATATGTTATATTTGATAACTTATTTGAATAATAGAAATTTAAAATGTACATCTTCTAAATAATCATTCCAGTTTATTGATAATTTAAAAATCAGCTTTTAATACACGAAGGTACGGGGACCGTTACATTTTTGGCGCCGCAACGTGTCAGGCCATTAGAAAACGTGCCCAATCGAACACAAAGTATAAAATAAAACGAGAGAGGATAAATTAGAACCTGTATTCTTCTAGATTTATTTAAGTTACATAATATTTTTACACTTGTGAATCTGTATTTTGCCTTTTGTGGTCATTTTTATGTGATAGGACGCTGACTGGTACACAGGAACTGGATCTGTAAGTTCTTTTCTTAAAGAAGTTATTGTTCTCATAATAAACATTTAAAACAAAGGTCATAAAGTTTAAAACGAAAATTATTTTATGAGATAAAAATTTATTTACACAATCAATTTGCATATACAATACTAATATTAAAATATAAAAATAGGAATAATTAATATACATAAACAAACATAACCTATCATAAAAGCACTATAATATACATTTTTAATCATATAAATAAAATGGACAAGCGTACAAGGAGCAAGTCCAGGGAAAATATTATGGAAGGCAGAGGAGAAGAGGCAGATCAGGAAGATGCTACTACTGTTATGCTACAACCAGAACCACCAAAAGAGGAGGTACCTCTGAATCTTAGTTCCTTGACGGCTATTTTATCTAATTTAACACAAAAATTAGAATCTATGGAAACTAGTAATAAAACAAATAATGAAAATTTTAAACAAATTATGGTAGAAAATAACGAAAAACAAGAGTCCAACCTAAAACAATTTATAGTCGACAACAACAAAAATATGGAAACGAATTTAAATCAAACCTTAGAAACAAATAATGAAAATTTTAAACAAATTATGATAGAGAACAACCAAAAACAAGAAGAAAATAACGAAAAACAAGAGGCTAACCTAAAACAATTTATTACAGAAAATAACATAAGATTAGAGACAAATATTAATTTAATAGAAGCTAACATTAATAGCAAATTAGAACAACTCAAACAGGATAAAGAAGAAATAAAAAAAGACATACAAGGTTTGAAAGATAGCCAAACGAAGATAGAAGAAATAATACACCAAACTCTTGAAGAAAGCGAGATAAAATGCTTGCTGAAAATGGACGAAACTCTAAATGTTCATAACCAACATTGGGCCAAACAATTGGAGAATACTTCACGGGAAATCTACGAAACCACAAAGAATAAAATAATAACCGCAAACACGGAAACAAAAACAGAATTGACAAAGTCTTGTAACGAAGCACACACGAAATTTAACAATAAATTAACAGATTTTAATTTAAGTAACGAAATATCTTCGTTAAATTTGAAACAACATTTAACAGAAAGTTTTAACACTCAGATGGGGGAACACAGGACATATTACGAACAGGAGATTAACCAAGTGAAAGATAATCTTGACACTATCAGAACGAACCAAGATATTAATAAAAATTCCTACGAATCCGAATTGAGAATAATAGAAACGAAGATTAAAAGATATACTGCGTCTGTTAATTGTATGAACACAGGAGGTCCAACCATTAAAATAGAAAACCTTACTCATTTCGACGGGGATATTACGCATGTACATCCTATGCTTTATTTAAATGGACTCCTGCGTTACCTAATCGACATTCCGGACAACAAGCAAAAGATGGATATAATAAGAGTTACTCTAAAAGATAGTGCTCAGGAGTGGTTCTTACGCATAGAAGATCACTGCGAGGACGTAGAGCAATTCGTGTCATTATTCAAAAGGAATTACTGGGATGAAGCGCAACAAAATCGTGCTAAAATTAGACTTTTAAATGGTAAATATCGAATAGGCTCAATAACTAGGGAGATATATGCTTCGAGAATTTACAATCTTTGTAAACATATAGCCGATATGGAGGAATCAACCATAGCACGACAGTTACTTAATCACTTCATTTATTCGGATACTCAAGCCATTATTTGTCAACGTGTCAATGATATGGACTCGTTAATAGAAATTTTACGAAGATTAGATGACTTCGCAGAGGGTAATCGTGGTTCATTCTTACCAGCGCAGCGGAATGCAAGTAACAGTACATATAATACATCTAATAATCGACCGAGTTATAACAATTATAACAATACACATAATCAATCATCTAGACAATATCATTCTCAAAATAATCGACCGAATCATTTACAAGAAACAATTTCGTATAATAACAACAGGTCAAATAACAATTATCCTCAGGCGAATCAAGCAACTAATCATAACAACACGAATTATAATAACAACCAAGCAAGCCCTCCTCCAAATTATAACAATCATCAAAATTATAGTAACCATTCTACAAATCCTTTTAATAATTATAATAATAGACCTAATGTTTCGATTAATCCACACCCTAGTAATAATTATAACAATAATGCGCGATCATATGATGCTAACCGCCCAAATAATTACAACAAGTATAATAACCAGCCGGTAAGAAGAGGAATAAATAATTACAGATACCGAAATAGAGGACGCGTTAATAACTACTGCAGGAGACCATTGTCACCATCGCCCTCTAGAGAAGAATCGGAGGTTGTACAAAAAGAAACTTCAATTTCGGAAATAGATTTGTACGCCAACCCGACACCAAGCACCTCGACTCAAAATCATTAATTAAACTCGACTGTAACTACCCCTCAAAATTGAATAATACATATGAACTAATCGAGCCTAACACCGATTATATCAAGGGGAGATATCATATATCAATGCTAAAAGATTATACAGTATAGAAACTAATTTAAATAAAAACTAAGCACATATAAATTTAATACTAACAAATCAATATTAATAATTTCAATATAGTTATAATGTAATATACAGTTACACTTGAGAGACAAAAAGGGGTAGATTACAGTTCGAAAAACCAAAACAATATAATACTAACAGAAAATTCATATACAAATATATCTACACACAAGGACAGGCGAACTTTATTTACAATAAAAGGTAAACTTATAATAATTAGAACTTGTGAACCAAATGATTATTAAACTTACACTGAAAGAGAACATTCTCTGAGACAAAAGCTGGTATAAAAATATAAAATGGTAAAGATAAACTTAGAAAGAACAATGATTATACATTTATATGTTACAAAAATAAAACTAATTTATGGGGAAATAAAGCAATTATAAACATGCAAAAAGTTAATGAAAATGAAAGTCTTCGATGTAATATATTTTATAGATACAGTATGACCAGAATAAATAAAAGAGTGCTGAAATGTTATAAGATTAGAGAAGGTTTAGATTAATAATAATAGTAGAAGGAGACAATATATGATATGGGGATATGAAGTATATAAATAAATAAATGAATTATTATTAATATGAATATTGAAATATAGACAAAATGTCTTATTATGGGGAATTTAATTAGGTTATAAGGAATGGTATTTTAATAAGATAAGTGAAAGAATAGATAGTAAAGGATATGTATTTAAAAAAGGAAAGAATTATTTATTATGTAAACTAAAACTTATATTAATATATGAATTATAATAAAAGGTTATGAATAACAATTTATGTAAGGAATGGTAAGCGTGTACCATTAACAGAAGACACATCTCAAATAAACCCCAAGCTAAACTACTTAACAAACAGAAAATCTTCACATATTATAACCAGAATAATTATCAAGTTTTGTTTTAAAAAAAAAAAAAAAAAAAACACACACAGTTAAATAAAGTTTACAGTTCGCTAAACATAACAATTGGAAAGAATATTAATGAACAGAGATATAGTATATATACAAATAGAACGATAATGTCAATATAACGTATAACGATACAATCAAACAAATATACGGAAATAAATTTTTCATACAAAAACTGATAGAAACTGAAAATAATATCACATAATACATAAAATGTATAATATAAAATAATAATAAAAAAAAATATACAAAATTTTATAAGACTTAACACTGAATTAAATAGACTCAATGAATAATTTGGATAAGCCTCTTTGCCTAGTCAATAACGTCTTACCAAATTACTGGGGAAGTTGATATAGGGCAAGCCTATCCATAAGAATGCCTCAGTGGACAAAAGATTGAATTTAAATGTATATATGTAAGTCTTAGGATAATTTAGAAGTATAGAACTTGAATTCTTCATATGAAAAATCAATAAAGTTGAATTCGCGTAATTAATGGTTTTAAATTTAATTTCACATTTATTTATTTGTATCTTTTAATTTGTATCAGTCATTTCATTTCGATATTATATTTTTCTAATGATATTTCAACTTAATTGATTAATAATTATAGACGCCATAAATTTAGGCAAAACTGTACTTATATTTAAAAAGGTTATCGCGGGAATGTTTCCCACAATAAAATTAGCTTTAATTACAATAATGATTATTCAAGCATGAAATATATATTCACTAAAATAAACTAAATAATTAATATTAAGTATATGTATTTTCAAAATGTTTAAATTGTCATTTTAATTATTATAAAACACCGCGATTAAAATGATACATACAATTAGACGAATCAGGATGAGGGATGAGAAAAAAAAGATAGTTAGCGTAACTAGAAGTCCGCCATTAAAAACATCTCGACGTATTTGAAGTGCTTCTCTAAAAATTAAATGAAAAACATTAATAATACTAATAAAACCATACGTCTACTCTAGTAAAAATCTTACCTATATATCCAGCTCCAGTTTGACCTATTTTACAAGTCCAGAAGGTGACCGGGGTCCTGATAAACAGCAATTGAATTTCACCACGAAGCTTGGCCGATTGGACCGGACTACAGCTAAGGTGACGCCAACAGATTGCCGCAAGACGCAGACCCACTTTATGGACCTGTTTTGCAGATTTCAAACACCTTAAATCCTATCCTGATTCACTTAAGTATTATTTAAAATACCTACGAATTTTTAAGAAAACGAATAATTAATTCATCATGCACAAATAAAATATCATATTTCTATGATTCATTGAGTAATAATTACTTAAATTATTTTTAAAAGATTAAGATATTTATATTACTGTTACGAAGAATACAAGTTCAGTTTAATATAATTCAATTTTAGTTTTAATCTTGTTGATATTTTAAGAGGTATCATAGATTTCACTCATAATATTATTTTATTCATGTCACTCTAAGTTTGTTTATTTTTATTAACCTAGTTTAATCGCCATGTTAATTTCATCACGTGACATGTTAGATATTTATTGATCATAATGTTAATGTATATCTCACTTACCTGTTAATTTGGCATTCATTTCATTAAAGTTGTTAATCAATAATCCTTATCTCGATCGTTTTATTTTATAGTTTTAAGAATAAATAAATTCTATTTGTCTGTTGCATGGCCATTAGCCGATATTGTAAGTGTTCGATATGGTGTCACCGAACTTACTATATTACGGGGCACTTAATTATGTCCCACAACAAGAGTTTATATTGTTCAATTGACTAGCCGGAACCACAAAACACTAAACATTACGCCCACTCAATACACTTATAAGAAGTTTTATGTACATCTGAACAGCTGTTTTAAAGGTTAAGTATATGTTATTATGTGCAAGTATGCGTTTTTGCATTGTGCGCAAATAATTATTGTAATATCATTCAACTCCATCTATATGTTATATTTGATAACTTATTTGAATAATAGAAATTTAAAATGTACATCTTCTAAATAATCATTCCAGTTTATTGATAATTTAAAAATCAGCTTTTAATACACGAAGGTACGGGGACCGTTACAATATATATATATATATATATATACCGCCTGATTCTGAGCAAACGCAACGATCCGAACGTATGAATATTTCTCCCGCTTCGAATACAATTCCCCTGAACGCGTTTAGCCTATCACAAACCAGTCTGTCGCGCAACCATTTAACAACTAATGTCACAAATTAGTGTCACCACTGTCACCCTATACGGAGTCTCTTAAGCGTTTGAATAGTGAAAATAAGAAAATAAGAAAAGAAAATAGACATTACTGGTTCTGTACAAAATTTAAAACCATTATTCCCAAATCGCAGAGTTCCTAATGATACGTTCATTTTAGTATGCGCTGCAATAGAACTAAATTCAAATTTGACAGTTAGCGATATTTCCAACGACTTAGGCATATGCTGCTCTTCCGTTAACCGCATACTAAAATTAAATGGTTTTCGTAATTACAAATATTCCAAACATCATCAATTATTTTACGGTGATGAGTTTAAACGGATGAATTTCCCTTATTATATAATTAATTTCTCATTATGAACAAATTATTTTATTATCTGGAAGAGTAAATTTTTCTTAACATTACTAGAATTTAATTTAGTTTTTATTTATTTCTGAAGTTTATTTAGTTTACTATGAACAGTTTGTGTGACCTTTATTATTAAAATTTAATTTATTAAATCTCTTGATGCCTTATTTGCAATTTTCTTAACCGCTTATTAATAATTTCATTACGATTTGTAGAATAACGTATTGCAATTTACTCATTACCATAACACAGGACTAAACAATTTATAGTCCTTTAATAGTAATTTGGTAATCAGATAATTTTTCTTACGCGGCTCCATAATATGTAAGTATGTATGATATATGACATTGATGTTGACACGCCTACAGCATTCAGGGGAATTGTATTCGAAGCGGGAGAAATATTCGTACATTCAGGCCGTTGCGTTTGCTCAGAATTAGGCGGTATATATATATATATATATATATATATATATATATATATATATATATTTTTTTTAATTTAATTTGTAACGTACTCTTTAGATGTAAGCACCTGAGGAAGCCACTGTGCTAGCGAAACAAGTGTCGTGTTACGATTAAAGATTAAAAGTGAAGATTAGAACCGTAATTTTATTTCTATTTTAAATTATGGACCTTCATCATGTAAATGCCGAATAAATTCAATTATATGATTTTTAACTTAATAATTATTGACCAATTTAAACAAATTTGTCTTCCTTTTTAATTTGATTTATTATCAAGTTAACTTCTTTTACGATTATCTGTGTATGTTTAAAAATACTATTTAGTTCTACATCTTGAATTGATGAATAGAGATTTAATTTCTAATACTTCAGAACCACGTAGGCAATATTGACAATTGAATAGGTATGTTCCACATAGGCAGCAGAATGTGCAACAAACTATGGACCATAAACGACTGTCCCAGAAGGAGTTTCCTTGGTGGCATCCACAAACTGAAGAAGATAACTGCTGCAGCACTGAACTGGTTGAAATATTTGGATATTAGTGTAAAAATGTTTATTACGTTTTTATTTTAATTACTCTTAACAGGTGATTGTCTATATATGGACGTATTTTTTAGTTCTTTCTTGTATTCATTTCATCATTTCTCGTGCAAATCAAAGAATAAATTAGCTCTACCTTAAAATCTTAATATTGTTACGGTTTATTGTTTCAAATATATTATAACGTACATTTTATTGGAAATATACCAAGATCAATGCACTGTTGTGTACATCGTGAATCGGCAAAAGTGAGAATTACGTTATAGGTGGGCACCACGTCAACCCTTCCGATCTTGTCTATGCGTCGCTTCGACTCAGAACACTTGCCGTTGGTTTGACGATAAGTGCAGTAAAAAAATGTGTCTGCCTTTAGTTTTATGTGAAAGTATTGTGAAATTACGGTAAAAAGACACCTGGTAGGCGGGTTAGCTGCACAATTTAAGCTAGTTTTTAGAACCATAGTCTGGAATTTTGAGCCCCGTTGATACCGATGAATTTATCGTGCCTTTGAAGCAACTATAGCTAAGTGACGCTAAGCTATTTTCTTTGCCACCTCCATGATTATTATCTTCGCGTTTTCTTTTTCTAATACATGAATTATAAGTTTTGGGCTATTGTTGGAAGCCGCTATTGCTGTTGGAAATCGCTATTATTGTAAGTAGCTGCTGCTGTTGATGGAAACTGCTTTTGTTGTTAGATGCTGTCGAATTTGAAGAACACAGTAATCTACATACCGTTTGGAAGAATTTAAATCGAATAACGCGGGAACGACTGAACTCTATTAGCAGGTTCGCGTGGCTTTGCAGCATACGCTCGCCCCTCAGCTATGATATTTCATCAATTATTCTTCATTCATATATCGATCTGTTGTATTTGTTTATAATATTTAGAGTGCGTCTCGATTTGTGTGAAATTAATAATATAATTAACATCACTTTCACACTTATTACTTTATCAGTCTTGTTTTTGTTAATTCATACGCCATTTTATTTTGAACAGTAATAATTATAGTGAATATTATTTCTTTTTATTGTTGAGTATTATATTGTATTTGATTATTTGTAGAGAAACAGCGTCATATTTGTGTATAATACATTTCATGCATATGCTTATAATTTCCTTGATACTGATTACGAAATATTTCGAAAGTCGTCTTCTCGCTTTTGTGCCTATTCAGTAAGCTATTTGTGCAGATATACAATCACTTCCAAATTTTTCATACATTTATTATTGCAAGCATATTGTCTTGATATTAACGTATTTGCGTACTTATTTTGAATTTTATTATATTACATACTTTGCAGTCAAATAGTTTTATATACAAGGCTTCACCCACTGTGCCATTCCGTCAATTTGAGATATTGCTACATCTATATACAGATAGGTTCTAATCTATATTTATTGTTTATATGTTCTGAGCTACAAACTTTTAAAATAAATATTATTACGTGTTATTTAGGTTGTCCTTCGTTTTAATTTAATTCCTTTAGCTTCCCTAGACCTGGGACTTACGTGGTACGTTATCGCATGTATGTCATCCGCGTAATGTATATTCCCTTATACGAGCAGCCTTCAAATCGCGGTGGAGCCCTTCTTACATATAGATCAGTCATGTTAACATTTCGTCAGGAAGCCCACGCCGTCTTTACTCGAACTAGATCCGTGGTTCTGGCTGGCTGACTTGTATGCTTAATAGCAACCCGCCCACGAAAGGTAAGTCCGAGGAGGGCTTGGATTTCGGAAATTTAGTAAAGCCATTTTTTACGATTTTTGTTGCTTGCACGTTGTGTACGTCACAATATTGTTATAAATGTTATAGGTTGCAAATTGTTTAACAAAATTTATTTTCTGGGAAACTTTGGAAGCCGTATTATTGAATAGATTTATGTACAGAAATGCATTTTTCAGTCTATGGTAGCCCGGGATGTAAGGACTTTTTGAACATCCGTCAGTTGTTTCTGCAATGATTTCATCATTTCTGCCATATTTTTTTCTATTATTTACTTTCAAATTATTAAATGAACAACTATTGTAGCAATATCATTAGATTTGAATTCTAAATCTATCTTTTAACTTTAAAATTTTTCTGTGCCATAAATACCTATGGTCTTTATCAATTTCCTCTCACTCCGGTGCAATTAAATAAACGCATGTGTTACGCTGATGTAATAATGTCATTTGAGTGTAATTTATTAATTTCAGTTATTGTCACTTTTTGTTGTCAACAGTGTTCATCTTTGGTTAGAGGAATTTTCACACCGAAGTGAAACACCAACACCGCAGTATGTCGTGCGCAACATTTGAATTCCTCTCCGCAATTGGTCGTTTAATCATGCAATTAATCTGTGACTGAGTAATCGCAGAATTTCTTAGTATGAACAGCGACCATCAGTGAAGAACTAATGCGACATGATCTTATCTGGAAATAAGATAGTACTGACTTTGGAACGTACTTTAGTGCACATATATAAGTACATACAAAAATACATTGAATGTTTTTGTGGTACGTATCCAGTAAAGATACACCCGTCTTTATCTTTTGATTCGTGAATAATTTGTAAATGCCTAGGCTTTTTAGATATCTCGAATTCAACACGTATGGGAACAAAGTGAATTGGCAAACTAACAGATATGTTAGGATTATATGGAATGTAGGTAAATTATAGCTAAAATAATTTATTTGTACTCACGTGAAGCATTAAAAATTATCCGTATATACGTAGCTTTTGATATCATTAACCATTAAATGCTAATTGTAATTTGGAGTGGTTATTAGAAAAAGTAGCAGAAGTAATTTAGTGGGCACTAGCTGGTAAACTAAACTACTCTAACTGCTTATAGCACGTGAATAGGTGACTAAATTATGGATCTGATAAACCGGGTGCAAATTCTGGTCTAGCCAATAGTATTAATGGCATTTTTCGGTCCCAGTATGACTTGAGCTGATAAAGCGAGTACTAGGAATCAATACCTTTACGAGTGTACTACACGGTTTAAGTTGTAACAAGCCTACCATGTTACAATCCAATAGAGCATCAAGGTCTGTTACAGAAAATTATTTATATTTTAGTTACTTATATCGTAGACTATTAAAGAACTTTTATCGAAGATTGCGGCTAGATAAAACTTAAAAAAAGGTATAAAACCTCTTAGCACACTAATATTCGTATTTCGAGAACCGAGTTGTCATCTTCAGTAGTATATCATAACAATATTCAACATGGGGTACAATAAAGTTAACCCACAATGATCGCAAAACACTTTACTAGACATATATACTAAGTTTTTTAAGATAAGTATATTTTTAACAGCTGACTTTCGTACCAGCTTATTGAACACTTACCATACGTAACTGAATCACAATTTTCTAGCGTTTTTATAAACATAAACATTGTAGCGTGGAAGTACAATTGCGGCATTTTGAATCCTTATATTTCTTACTTCTCGTAACCGAAAAAAATTCACGTAATTCACATGAAAGTGTTTTAAAAGTCCACAAATTATTTTTAGTATGATTTTTAAAATGGGTTTGTAAATCAATGTAACACTTCTTAATTTATAATAATTCACTTGAACGTATAAACAGCTGATTTTGTCTGAGAATATCGACCTTAGCATACAGTTTTTATAACATAGGTGTGTAACTTCAATACAGGTACTTATTATTTGTACACTTTCTGAATATTTTGAATTCATATGCGGAACATGATACAAATTTCAGGGGATCTTTAATTTTGGGGATCGCATCGTAATTGACTGACAATATTTTGGATTCATATTCTATATAATTACATCTTTCCATTTTTTATAAGTTGCCTATTTATTTTAGGGACAGTCTGTATAGGATTTGGTAATGGGTTTTTATATATTTTTTAGCCTCATAGACTACTATATTTAGCTGTCTTTTAATAATAAGTAAACGTATATATCTTTTGGATATGGATGCAATATGGGGCAAGGCTATGATGGTATTGTCTAATGATTCCAGCATTATCTTTTCAATAACACTAGTTTGCAATATTTTGTGCAAAAGCATTTGAGCTCTATTATTGATGTAATTTTCAATGCTGAACAAGAATCTGCCATTGAAAAATTTGTATCACGTTAGATAACTGAAATTGACAAAAATACATTTGTTACTCTATTATTGAATATATAAAATACGATTTAGAAATGTTGTACATTGAACTTTTGTTTTTTACATGACTTTAGGCCGGTTTCACGCATTAATGTCCAGAGGATAGTCCCCGACCACATTTCCATTCCAATATTTTTGGTAACGCTTCTAAATTTCCAGTAAATCGTGAGGAGAGCGTTCACCTTGCTCGTCGCTTGTTGCGCCCAAGTTCTCTGAAAAAAAATCAAGGTGGGAATGTAAGAAGTAGATTTTTAACGACATACGTGCACCCAATGTTTTATATGTTTTCAGCAATTCCGCAATAGTTTCCTTAAAATAATTACTTTTTTGTTACTTAGAAAACCGTCCAAAATACTTCGAAATGATGAACATGCTGCAGCTTCTATTGGTAATAGCAACTTGTCAAACTTTCTGTCATTAAGTAGTTTTCTAATTCGAGGGCCAAAAAATATGCCTTCTTTAATTTTAGTACATGAAAGTTGTGGAAATGTGGTAGTCAAATCTTTAAATGTAGAACCGTTTATATCCGCGGCTTTTAGAAAATTTTTCATAAGGCCAAAAGCTTGATATGAAGTGGTGTAAGGAACATAATTTTGGGATCAATTAACGGTTGATTTTTTTATCTAGCAGGCCACGCTTCCCCTATGTATTGATGTGCAGTCGCACATCACTACATAATGCAAGCACAAGAAACAACAATATTTGATTAAACCACCCTTTAAACCAATCAATAAACCAATCAGCTTCAGATCACCGCACAACTTCCATTTGTGCTGCTCATAGTTGATAACTTTAAGCAATGCGCTCATCGAAATATATGGTTCTTTTACGTTGAATGCATGATCAATTGGAATCGATGCTTTTCCTCTGCCAATATGAAGGAGAACGGCCTTCAAACTGTATTTGCTACTGTCAATGAACAACCGCCACTCATTTGTATCGAATGGTGGCTTCAGTTTACTAATTAAACCCGAGATGTCTTTACTAAAGTAAATACTTTTTTCAAAGTAGCTAGCAAATGGCTTATTCCTGTTACTATAACTGGTCGCTTTGGTTCCCTTAGCTAGATGGTTCCACTGCTGTAGGCGCAATGCTAAAAGATCTACATGTTGCTTTGATAGATTCAAATCTCGGATTAAATCACTTAACTCTGCCTGAGTTACTAGATGTCCATTTGTATCGGCCATATATTCGCTGTCACTTGTTCTAAAATCCTCCTATACACTTCATCATATAATTTTTCCTCTAATATAATACATACACCTGGACCTCAGGCATTAATCCATGCCCAGACACTCACAGAAAAATTACAACTTTGATTGACGGATGATACATATTTTGAATCATAAGCATTTTTGGCGGTCGATGAATACTAATATGGCCATTATGAAAGGAATTGAAAGTTTTCTCGTCTCAGAAAACTATATTATTCCAAATATTATGCTGGCTAACATATTGCTGATCAAATGCCACTTTTATTTGCTTATTATCTTCCTTCAAAAATATCTTATTTGCGCTGTAGCAGAATTTTAATTCCGTTTCAGAAATTCGTTTTTAGGCTGTTCTGATGCTACCAGGAAAATTAGTTACTACTTTTGCTCTTGTAGATGTATCAAAGGGGTGTTCTCTAATAAAATTTACCAGTTCTTCATCTTGCTCCCGAGATTATATTTTTCGGCGTCCTGAATTTTTTCGGAGATGGACCCCTTTTGCAAACGTTTCTTAGCTCGTCGCACTGTATTTTTACTTATGTTTCGTTCCCCGCAATTCTTCTAACAGTCTGTCCCTCCTGAAGTCCCGTTATCCAAAAAGACTTCTTAAGCTTGTTCAAATTTGACATTTCAATTTACTTTACTTTACACCTAACAAAATACTCGTTTATTCGTTTCTTTGGGCGCCGATAGTACGTCAATTTCCCATTTTTTTTTGGTGGGAAGGGTAATATCATTGCGTTTGGTAGTGAACGTATATGCATATATGTCATATATATGTTTAATTGTTTCTGTAACTTTTAATAGATTTCACAATAAATCTATACTGTTAAAAAAATAAGTTAGTTAATAATAATAATATAAGTTAGTATATATTTTACTCTAATAAATGATTAATTTATTAAGTAATAGATGTGTAGTTTACGCCGCCTATGGTATCTTGCAGCTTTATGTTAAACCTAATACAAATCTAACCACCATTTCTAATGCTGCGCGAACTTAACCCCACCGCTCGCCATCTTATTTGGCGCTTGCTATACATAACAAAAATTCAAATAAATAATAATGGTAAACGCTGAATCATAACTAAGCCTCAGTACGCCACCTTGCTATAACTATAAGACCAGACGTCTAGCGGGAGATTTGAATTAAGCATCACAAAATATACTAAATACAGTTGATTTTACATCTTGCACTAAAAACAAATTTAAATTTGTAAACTTGTGTAATTATAAGAATAAGGTTCAAAAAATACCAGGTAAGTTCAGAAAGTAAGTTGCGGTTTGTAATGAAAAAAAAATCAAGTAGAGATACAGAAAAACTATTTATTGCAAAATAATCTACAAGCCTAAAGCTATTTTTCTAAATAGTTCCCACTATTTTGTAGCCATTTATCATAAGTTTTTGGCACAAGTTTTTGCATGCCTTCTTCATAAAACGTTGTTGCGTGTGTGGTAACATGTTCTTTGAGCTCATTTTTCAAGGTGTCAAGATTTGCTGGGCTTTAATCCTTGCTGGCGAGGAAGTGTGCTTCCATTCCATCGATTGTCGTTTAGCTTCAGGTATGTCGTAAGCAATCCAAGTCTCATTCCCGGTCCCTATCTTCCCCAGAAAATCATCATGTTGTTTGTGTTGTTCTGTAAGTGTTTTTGCTACCCAACGAGCACAAAGTTTACGAAAACCCAGTTAAACAATAACATCTTCATGAGTAACTGGGCTTCAAATTTGTGGAAAGTCCATAGAAAGAGCAGAAATTGTAAACTTACGGTTTTCCTTAATCGCTAATTACATTTTTTCCATAAACCTTGCAGATTTGTCGATGAATGTCGACTGGTTTAATGTTCCTCGCATTTAGAAAACGAATCACAGGTCTAATTTCATCTATTTTAAACAAGCACTACAAAGCGTACACAACAAACAACGACCTAAAAATTACGTCACTTCCTTCTGTTTGACTCTGAGCAACTGCCGCGCATGCACGGAACTGCAACTGCAGTGCTGCGGCGGCAAAAAAATACAAACGGAACTTACTTTCTGGATTTACTGAGGTAAGTCCAGAAAGTAAGTTCCGTTTAGTAAAGAAAAGAAATCAAGTAGAGATACAGAAAAACTATTTATTGCAAAACAATCTACAAACCTTAAGCTATTTTTTTAAATAGTTCTCATCATTTTGCAGGCATTTGTCGTACTATAAGTTTGCGTATGCCTTCTTCATAAAAGGTTGCCGCCTGTGGTTTCAACCATGTGGTAACATGTTCATTCAGCTCATTTTTCGAGATGTAAAGATTTGCTTGGCTTTAGTCCTTGCTGGCGAGGAAGTGTGCCTCCATTCCATCGATTGTCGTTTAGTTTCAGGGGTGTCATAAGTAATCCAGTTCTCATCCCCGGTCATTATCTGCCTCAGAAAGTCATCACCGCCATAGCCATAACGTGTCAAAAACTCAAGACGCTGTTCAGATGTTGTTTTTTGTGTTGCTCTGTAAGTGTTTTTAGTACCTAACGAGCACAAAGTTTTCGAAAATCTAGTTATACAGTAACAACTTCATGAGTTTTTTATTGAGATTTTAAAAACGACCGTATTAAAAAAGCTTTATTGTTAGTTACTGTTATCCCACTGGCGATTTGGTGAAGAGCATATTTTCAAAGGTTGTACCTTAGCCAAAGACACTACGCCTAACACTATTTTCACATTTTTCTACTGAATATGGCAAGTTAGTTGCCGATATACGTGTTTACAGTTTATTAATTTATATTGTGATTAGGGATTTTTCTTCTTTCTGTCTTTATTGGTTGCCGAGATCCAGGATGATACGAATTATTCGTTATGTTAAGCACTAACGTGCCTACCCTGATAGATTTTGAATACTAATATGTTGGAGTATATTTCAATAGTTTTATAAGAAGGACACCAAAATTATATATAAGAATACAAATTTGCAGAGAGAATTACAGCAAGTTTGACGATCGCAATCGAAAACAAAATCCTTACAAAGAATAGTTTCGCTTTCGTTACGTTGATGTTTTTCTTATTATGATATAATTGTGTTTTCTTATTTCTGGATTTTCCATAAATTTCAATCGGTTATTTGATATAATTATTTAGGTACATAATTAGTTAGGTATGTAGGCCTAGCTGTGTATAAAATACAAAAATTACTATAAACCTTGACAAATAGTCACGATTTTTCATATTTGACTTGTGATATGTTCAATTTTACTATTATCTAATGAAATCAAATTGTGTTGAAAGTGTTAATTGAACACTCACGGCGTACGCAAATAAAATTTGAAATGGTTGTTTGTCGCACGAAAATAAGAAGAGAGAAGGAATGGAAAAGAATCCAAATGTACGATGGATAAAAGAGAGAACCTCGCTAAAAAGTTGTTTATATTCAATCTTTAGGCAGTGTTTTCTAAATAAAAGAACAAATAACTTTCCGTTGAATGCTCGTTTTTGGTCGGCCACAATATTTTCAGTTGACATCAATATAGACGTTATGTATTTTTAACATTATCAAATAAATACTAACACCATTAACTTGAGTATATTTCTATCTCTCCATCTCTTTCTCGTGCTTAATAGATTATCATCTATACTTATACAATTATTGGGCAATAATGGTAACGAGAATAAATATTAGAAAATACTTCCAATAATTAACACATGGGTGTTTTTCTTAAAATACCAAATGCATTTGCTTTGCCCTGTTATTGGTATTTTACAATGGAAATTCGGTTGTTGGGTCTTTGTTTAGATTGTTCTTTTTTTCTCCTTCTGTGGTTTCTTCTTTCGCGACGACAATGACGACGGCTTGAGACTCGGTTTCGTTTACTTTTCAATTAAAATTTCCTTCTGTTTCTACAGAATTTCAATAATTTGTAAATATTTTAAAATTAACATACCTACCTGATTTGTTGTCACAGTGGTTTCATATTTAGTGTGTTCTACAATTAGATGATTTAGATTTATTTATTTAAGTGTAGATATTCAAATAAATATTGTACTAAAAGTTAGGAAATAAGCTAAAGTGATAAAACGCGTAAACGGTATGAATTTAAATAAATTAACAAGAATTTTAATAAAAAGAAATTGTATAAGAAAAGTGTTGACGGTTTATGCTACTACTGTTAGGTTTGTCAACCATTCGGTTACAATCGTTGTAATCGAAATATTTATTTATATTTTGTTAACATACTCATTTAATTTTGTTTAGCATTATTTTGTAGAAGTGGAGAAAGTTATTTTTTTGTACATTATCACAATTATGTACGCCTCATTGACTATTGCTTAGGTTCAGAATCAGAAGATATTCACAAACTGAAAATAAATTGTTATGCCTATAAAATTATCAATTTGAAAGGAAAATATAACTTTTAAAGCATTACTACACAAATACTATGTGTATATAACAAAGTTATTTGAAAGATACTTGAGTAGCTAAAACCTCACCATATTTTGAATCAAATAAAAAGTTTAATAATATAAAAATATTATTAATAATCGGGTCTGGAGAAAACAATACAAGTTCATATTTATGTGAAAGTATCTTTCCAAACATGCAGACACGTATTTCATCTTACTATAGAATTATCATTACATGCTGCTAGAGGGATACTTTCACCATAAATAACACTCTTACTACGAGAGTTCAGCCAAATTTAAACCGGACTTTGTTTTTAATAATTTATTAGATCAAAATAAAGTTACAAAACAAGTTTATTGTTTTTCTACATAGTCTCCTTCAACGTTTACTCATTTTGCCCAGCGTTTGGGGTGCTTGTGGATTCCGTCTTCATAAAAAGTGTGAGACCGTGTCAACAGCCAATTGCACACAAACTCCTCTACTTCTTCATCACTCTGAAAATGGTGTCAGACTAATGCTTGCTTCAGTGACTCAAACAAATGAAAGTCGCATGGGGATAGATCTGGGCTGTAGGGAGGATGTTCTAGAATTTCCCAGTGGATTTGGTCCATTTTAGCTCGAGTCAGTATAGCCGCGTGAGGTTTTGCGTTGTGATGCAGCAAAATCACATTTCTTAATGGTTGGTTGCGCCTTTTGTTTCTAAGCGGCTTTTGCCCTCTCCACGAACTTGCAATAACAGGCAGCGTTCACGGTCTGACGTTCGTGTAAGAAATCAATTAGCAAAACACTTTTCCATTCGAAAAAGACAGTTGCAAGAACCTTCCCAGCTGATAAACGTGCTTTGCTTTCATTGGGCGAGGTTCTCCACTCCTTCGCAACTCCAAACTCGCCATTTTGGATTGGGGTGTATAGGGATGAACCCGTGTTTCATCAAATGTCACTATTCTATCCAAAAAATTGTTTGTTTCTCGTTAAAATCGATTCAAGCGTCTTTGGGAAGTGTCTCTTCGGATCTGTTTTTGCCTATTTGTCAAGAGCCTTGGAACCCATCTTGAATAAATTTTGCGGAAACCCAGATCCTCAATAGTAATGGAATACGCACTACCGTGACTTATTTGTGCTTCACTAGCGATTTCGTCAATCTAAGGTGCCGATTCAATGAGGTCACAAATTGCTCGAATGTTGACGTCAGTCACAGCTGTCTTAGGACGCCTATTCTATCTCTCATTTGCTACAGTTGCACGGCCATCCTTGAATTTTTTAACCCAATCATACACTTGAGTACGTGACAAAGTTGTGTCGCCAAACTGTGTATCAGTACGGCCAGAATTTCACTAGCCCTGGTACCGTCGTTTGTAAGAAACTTGGTAATAATGAGTGCAACCCCCGGTGTAACCTCTTGCTCAGACGTGACTGTACTGGTGAGCGTAAATGCTGGTAGGTGTGAGGAACCGCGTCAATCCCCTCCTTAATTTTCCCGGCGACAAGAACCCTGCTCTATTGTCAGCTCCGCTAAATTAACTTGGTAAAAAAACAAAACTCCGGTTTACATTTTATTCACCCTTGTACATTATAAAAGATATTAAGACAGAGCATAGAAGAATATTCAGCGCCGTTCATTCTACGTTCTGTACTAGTAACTTTTGTAATATAGTAATGATGGTATTTATGGTGAAAGTATCTCGCCAGCAACATCTACTGATAACTCTATAGTAAGATAAATCACGTGTATGTATTTCTCGAAAGATACTTTCACAACATGAACTCTCGATACCCGATTTTCAATAATTTTTATATAATTAAAATATGTTTTTGTTAAATACTATATAACCAAAAAAACGAATCACTCAGTTAAAATATATATTTTTAAACCTAATTCTGTGCAAATATTCACTGCGTTAAGAATAATGAATGCATAAATTTTTATCGAGTAATTTACATATACTCTTTATAGAGAAAATTTAATAATGAGTGTTCGTTAAAAGTAAACGAATACATTCTGTTATACATTTGAACATGAGTCTAATAAGATCCAAAAATGACCAACATTTTCTTCCATTACGTATAGTTCTTTTGTAAAATACAAATGCAATTTCATTCCCATTATGCACCTAGACCTTGAGAGACACCTTGAGGTTTTTGACGAATCAAGGAATATATGCCGCTCAGATGGATCACATTCTATTACAAAACACTTTTTCTTAAGACACTTACACATTTAGGAAGTTCTAGAGCCATTTTTCCAAGAACTAAATAATGACACATTCCAGCTAGGTAATGTCCGTTCTCAGGTTGCAGCTGTTATATTATGATTGCTGCAAGAGGCGAATATTAATATTCTCAATTGGCCTGTGCTGCCGCCAGAATGATCGCCAATAGAACATGCCTGGAATATGAGACGATCCTCTAATTAACTTACCAGAGGTATATGATGAACTACAAGTAGCTTGGAATGAACTTGTAGCTGTCAACGTCATCAAATTCAAATATTTACTAGACTTGAAGGGACCATGTTTTGGGGACTAAGATTGGATTGTAGATTGACGTGGTTCTCCAAAAATTAAAACATTGTGTCTCCTGTACTGTCTCTTCTTTCCTCGGTCAGCGCTTCAAAGTTTACTCCGAGCTTCTGTATAGCTATCAGACTCCCTTAACACACATGTGTTAATACTTTTTTTTTGCATTAAATCCACTTTTCAGTGACTTCAAAGATGAACGAAAATCATTTTTGATAGACACGAGAAGAGACTTAATTGCTAAATCGCGACATATTGTTGCTACAAGCATGTATATAACTTTTTATATAATACGATGATAATAACAGCATTCCCCTTAAATAAACAGGCACAATAAACGTGAATTAATCACCCAATAAAAGTATATAATTTTAAACCAAGTTTTGTTCAAATGTTTATTGTGTTGAGAATAATAATTGTTTAAATTTTCCTATTTGTAATGAGGAAGATCTCTTAGCAAGAATAATGGCGAGTTGTACACATTCTCGGAATATTCGATAGGTTCCGCGATTCAATGGATCGACGGTGCAAAATTTGTATTGAAGCAAATGGTCAACATTTTCAACAATTTTTGTAAACCATCATTTATTTGTCAATAAAACAAATAGTCCAAATAGTCTTTAAAGTAAACTTAATAATGCATTTAAGGTTTCCGTGAACAAATACATTCTGCTATACAGATGGGCATGCTTCTAATAATATGATTTATGGACTCATGTGGAAGTTCATTCCAATCCATTTGTAGGGCGCCATTTGACATGGATGGATTAGGAACCATACTAACTTTTCGACCTATCATATCTCAGACATATACTATGCGATAGGTCTGGCGATCGTGCAGACTAATAGAGAATATTGGCACTGAGCTTTTTCAAGTATGTGGTAAACTAAATGGTTCCAGAACTTCGTAAATGTGTATTTGAACACTTGAGTCGTCTTAGGAGGATACTAAAGGAGTCCTACTTCCTATGCAAATCTAAACCTTCAAGCATTTAATACACCTGTGGAACACCACACATGATATTACGCTAAGTCGATTTTATTGGTTCTCTCGAGTCATTATAGCACATCACCCTCTGTCTCTTATATTGTATACCAACTTTGGTTATTTTTATCACTCCCTCAAGGTATTACAAAACATATATATATATATATATATATATGTATATATATATATATATATATATATATATATATATATATATATATAAGGTAAACCCAATTAGTCGGCGATTAAAGGTCTGGTTATTACTTCAAAGTGTATATATTTAAAATAATCCTACATGTTTCGGCAATGATGCCTTTGTCAAGGATATAAAAAATATAAATATAGATATAAATATTTATATTTTTTATATCCTTGACAAAGGCATCATTGCCGAAACATGTAGGATTATTTTAAATATATACACTTTGAAGTAATAACCAGACCTTTAATCGCCGACTAATTGGGTTTACCTTATCATACCAAGGTCACGAATATACTATATATATATATATATATATATATATATATATATATATATATTGATGTAGGTCAAGCCTACACATGAGAATGCCTTAGTTAGCAAGAGACAGAATTTAAATGTGTATATGTAATCATTAGAATAATAAAAAAAATATTGAAACTGAATTCTTCTTATGTAATATCAATAAAGTTGATTTCGCGTTTCTAATTGTTTAAAATTAATTCTCATATTTATTTATTTTTACCTTTTCATTTGCCTTAGTCATTTTATTTCGATATCTTGTATTTCCAAAGATATTTCAACTTAATTGATCAATAATAAATGACGCCAATTATTTAGGCGAGACTGTACTAATTTAAAATAACTACAGCGGGAATTATCCCAACCATAAAATTAGCATTATGTACAATTATCAACATTCACACATCAATTATTTATTTACTAAAATAAACTATGGAATTTATATTAAGCACGTGTATATTTTGAATGATTAAATTATCATTTTCATTATAAAAAACAACGAGATTATAGAAATACATACAGATTGGACGAATAAGAAGCTAGGATTCAAAACAAATGAGAGTTGGCGTCACTAGGTAAAAATCTCCATTAAACACCTCGACGTATTCAAGTGCCTCTCTGCAAATTAAAAGAAAAATCATTAATAAAATTAGAAAACCTATACATCAAACCTAGTCAAACCTTACCTGTATATCCAGTTTATGTTTGACGCATTTTGCAAGTCCAGACGATAACCGGTGTCCAAGAAAACGAAAATTCCATTTCACCGGGAAAGCCTGCCGTTTGACCGAAACCCAAGCGGGGACGCCATCCGATTGCCCGTTCAAACTTGTATCCTGCATTTACGGATCTACCCGCCAAGTCCAGAATAACCAATTCCTGTCTATGTCCACATAAGTATTCTTTAAACCTCCTACGAATTTTACATGAAAATGATAAATTAATTCACTTCAACAAATAAAACCATAATCAAATTATTTTTAATAGTTATAACTTATGTCGCGTTTTAATATTAACATAATTTAAGTTAAGTCTAGAAGAATACAGTTTCCTGTTTAATATAATTAAATTTAATAATAGAATTATTTATGCATTTAGCTTTATTAATGTCACATTCATTTAGTTGTTTTGTTTAACCTAGAATTTATTTCATGTTTATTTTATCACGTGACCTGATACGTTTGAATAATCATAATCTAATTAATTTGATCACTTACCTGTTTTTCAACAACTTCATTAAAGTCTTTTACATTATTCCTTATGTCACTCGTTTTATTTAGTAGATTTGAATATAAAAAATACCATTATTTATTGCATCGGCATCAGCTGATTTTGTAAGTGTTCTATTGTAGTCACCGAACCTACATTTTAAAGGGTATTTTTCTATGCCCAACACAAGAGTCAAATTGTTCTTCGAAGCCGGATACATAACACAAATTTTACACAAATTTTAGCCCACCAGAATATACTTATAAGAAGTTATGTACATGAACAGCTGTTTAGGTTAAGTATACTTCGTTATTAACGATTATGTATCTTTGCATCACACGCAAGTAATAGATTTAACGTTATACAACCCCATCTGTGTGTAACATTTGATAGCATATTTAATATAGAGATTTATAATTCACATTTTTAAAATTATCTTACCAGTTTATTTAAACATTAAATTTTGTATTTATTATTTATGCCCTTCAGGCTCTCTTCAATATATATATATATATATATATATATAAGGTAAACTTAATAAGTCGGCGATTAAAGGTCTGAACCAGACCTTCAATCGCCGACTTATTAAGTTTACCTTATATATATATATATATATATATATATATATATATATATATATATATATATATATATATATGTGAAATGTATGAACTATTGTATATGTAAAACTAGTTACGTACCAGTAAAACAGTATTAGCAGGTTTGAAATTACCATAAAAAGGTAACCTTAAAAAAGTGCGATAATTAAAAATATCTAAAATTTGTAGGCCAGTATCATAGTATAGATTTTATTTATATTTAACCACCATTGACAAGTTCATTAACTACTGTAATTTACAAGGTGAGTGTATATATATACAACAGTAGCATAATGTTTTCACTTAATATTTTACCAAGTTGCTAACAAACTAGGATCATTTGTCTTCACCGATAGACAACTTTCTTTCTTTTCTTTTTGATCGTGTATTCTTCTCAAATCCATTGTACACATATCAACTGCCATTGTGAAATTAACAAACACATTCAATTAATCTAACAAAAAGAACGATTATATCGATTTTAGTTAAGCTTGCGCTAGGTAGTGTTTGAACGCCTATATTCTTATATATAACGTAATGCCGAGTGTGTGTATATGTGTATAGGCCAAAAATAGGGTTGCTTATCTTTTATAAACGACGTCAATGTAATCTGGCGCATTATAATTCACCAATTGTTAAGCTACAACAAACAAAATTGATCTAAATGTGCGATCTAAACATGATTTTGAACCTCCGACCTCTCCTCTCCCCCTACGTGGACGGTCTCGGGCCGCCTCTCCCTCTTGGAGAACGGAGCGTACATCGCATCGCCAACGTTCAATTATTGCCTTCATCCCCTTAGATCCCGTATCCCACTTGATCCCTTACTTTATTGAATGTGTACAAGCATTACCGAGGGCTCAACTCCTGTTCTGCAGTACTGATACTACTCTTTTCTCATTCATTTTATTATCGTGATCCTTATAATGATGATGAGGAAATTGAAGTTTTGCCGTTCAGTATTTAATGAGTTATACAAAAGAAATTTTGAAAAACTAATAACTTATTTAGAAATTTTTGTGACTATTATGTATTGTATCTAGGTAATCATCTAGGACGTATATGTACAAGGGTTTCTTGAAAGTATATACATTCTAGACATATAAATAACTATGGAGTTTTTTTTAATTAAAAATCCAGTGTATAATAATGCTCAATTACAAACTGTAATTGCGCTTAATATTATAGGTCATAGGCTATCTTGTCCTTGAAATTTAAAGTGATATTTTGTTTTAATAATAGATGTATAGATCAAGACTATTAATAATATAATGAATACAATGTCTCCAGAATGCTTCCAGCTTCTTGATCTTAATTGTTCCCGATGTTATATGAAAATTTAAATAAATGATTACATGCCCATCTTTTAAAAATACTTGCAAAACCCTGGGATATTTCAAAATACGGAGTCCAAGATGTTTTCGTTTAGAGTAATGACTAGGGACCGAACACGAGAAGCCGATGACTCATTGCCTACGGGCGTATTATTGAAAATTTGTATTTTTTAAGAGTTTTTAATGTTATTTATATAATTGGAAAACAAATGGATGGTGATCTATAAAATACGAATTACATTTTTATTTGTTCATTTTGTAGTTCAAGTTGAGTAAAGGAGTATTAATATTAATTAGCAATACTTTCTCAAGGTTATATTTTGTAAAATTTGTTCTCTTTGAATGAAATACATCATTGTAGATAGAAAACGTCCTTTTTGCATCGCAACTGGTTATAGGTGCATACTGGAAATATTCTTTTATTACAGTTAAATTTTGAGGCATTGTCCCAATACAATTGCTGCAATGTTATTAAATCTGAATTTCTATTAAAAACTGCGTCTAACTGTTGCCGAAGGCCACATCCGAATTCACTTGGAATATTTTTCAACTTATTAAAAGCCACATCTAATGTGGTTAATCCATCATTTAGTTTGAGATTTTGATTTTCAAAATAAGTGATTAGTTTTGTCAAATTTACATGGTATTCCTGAAGAAAGTACAATTGATTTTTTAAATTTGGAATTTGTATTAGTTCCTTGCATTCAGAAATACTTCGTCATTTAAACATGTAACGAAATATTGTAAACTATCGAAATTCACTGCATAAAAACTAGTAGCTTAAAACCATGTTTCCTATCCAGTTATTACTAGAGAGGGAGGCAGTGACAAAGATGGAAGTTCTTCCTTATAAAGAGCTACTCACAACGATAGGTACTTTTCATAAACATTTTTTAAAAGCGGATACAAGTCTATCAAATTCCGGAAAGGTGTCTCTGATATATTCATAGATTCTGTGGAGAGCATGTGCTACACTAATATGCAGCATATTATGATATGTTTCCTTTAATAGTTTGCATGTTTTTAACTGATATACGTCACTGTGACTGACAAATAAAAGTATTTTTTCTTTATACCTGTCGTCCGAATGAAGCATTTGGTGCATATTCTCGTAAATGGTTTTAGCTACTGTTTCCGCATGAACTGTATTTATAACTTTTTTTTCTATTACATATGCGTTATTTGGAATAATTGGATGTAGCACACCAGTTACAACATTTATCACGCAGCGTCCTAATATTTCGACAGTTTCGTCGACACTTATCCATAGGTACTGATTTCAAAGATGGCTTCTAATACGTTCTACTGCTTTCGTATAGCACCTAGAAACATAATATTTGCGTAAGGTGGATTCATCAGGAACATTTCGACCAATATATTTTTGGAGAAATGTTTCGAAGGTGGGGTTGTTAAGTTTATTTAATAGCATATTTGCCGCCATTAAAGTTTTTCGTTAAAATTGTCATATTCCAATGGGTCTAATTTCTGTGTATGTGTTTGCGATGCTAAGTGACGTTTTACGTGCGATTTCTAGGAACTTTTTAACGATATTTTGCAGATTTTGCAATAAATTTCGGAATCACTGGCAATGGACATACAATCAGTTTGACCCTTAATCCAACTCGCCATTGTTTCACGATGTCATTCTCGACGCTGTTTCATATCATCTCTGAAAAAGTAACTTAAACAATGTTCTAGATCTAAATAAATGAAAATTAAAAATGTATGAGTTATTGAAACTTAACGAAATTCACTGGACACTTAATTAACATTTAAAACAATGAAAAAAGAAACTAACTCACCATAATTTATTTGTCTTACGAAATATAAACTAATGAATAAAATTGAAATTTCAAATTGAATTTAAATCATAAAAGCTCCTCACGCTTCTATGTACCTACGCCTATGAAGAAAGGAATTTTATTGTAAAATTGGAGTAAATGCGTCACAATTCAACGACAAAGAAAACAGATGTGTGGTAAACTAAATGAATATTGCAATTCAATAACTGCATGTTGCACTTAGCTATGTTATAGACTATTTATATGGTCCATCTTAATTTCGACCTCTCGTGTCCGACAGCCTTACCGATACCGATAACGAGGAGTCGTGATCCAGCTCTCGTTCATCACGTGCTTATTCATTTAAAGGGCTTTAATTATCTCTTAATGTAGAGTATTGTTTTATAGCCTCCTGCCTCAGAGATTTATTAAGTAACACTTAATTTTAACTGAAAGTATCAATTAACAGTACTGGGATTTTTTTGGACAATAGTGTGTCGTTTCTCACTAACGAGATATATTAGTTGTGTTATAAAAAGCCATTAGAACTACTTTGGTACGTAATTTTGAATAAGTTTATTTCATTTAATTTTTTTATTCGTGTATTTGCATCTTTGGATGGTTTTTTGTATGGGCGACTGAAGTCACCCCGATCGTTGAAATCTACGTTTCTTTCTTTCCATGGCCCGCCGTAGGCATCCAACATTAACTTTAAACAAAGGACAATTAGACAGAGCAATCAAGGTTAAGTACCCACCACGTAGACGGACCATCAAGCTAAGTGTTTTCTTTTCTGTTTAATTAATTTATCATTCTCTTATTTATCCGTATATCACGTTCAGCTAATTTAAGTTCTTTTTTACATGCTGCGTACGAAATTCACAAGACCAAAATCATAATTTAGCAAGTAACTAATGTTTAATCTATTTATACGCTGTTGAAATATTAAGATTTAGTCTTTCTGTATATATGTACATATATTTAATTTCTGTTTACTTTTTGTTACTACGTAATTCTATGCATCATATCAATTTTTTTCAACTTAATTTAAAAGCATCATTGATTACTTCTTTTTCATTTGATTTGCTATATTTAAGCGATTAAATTTATTTAGAGAGTACAACGTAATTACACACATGTTACTCTTTAACAAAAAAAAAACAACTTTTGCATTAAATATATGAAGATCTTTCCGTTGTGTTTTTCTTTGTTGTGTTGAACTAAGTCGAACACGTTAAATTAAAATTTAGTTTTCTAATTTTTTGAAATTTGTGACTTTAAATTAAGATTTACATTTTCTCTCTTATTTGTTACATTAATTAATTATAATCATTCATTCTTTTTTTTTCTAAGTATTCTAAAACCGCAAACTTTTGTTTAATTTATATCAATTTTCAACTTTGTAAATTTTAACTTAGTGTATTTTTAAAATATAACAAAAACCTCCATACATATACCAGGTCTGCCCAATAGATCTGGTTTATAATTTTATATTTATAAACGTGAAACATATAAATACGTATTTTGACGGGGTTATTTTCTGAGTAGGGTTTATTCTAAATTTTTTATTACAGACATATTAGCTTTCGCTTTCTTTTTGTTTTGTGTATCATTAATTTAGTCATATCTAACGTAGTACCCTTTTGTTTTGGGGATTTGATTTTGATATTTCGTTTTCTCTTTATAATCATTCAAAATAAAGAGTAGTTACTTTGCTGAAGTACGAACTGTTCTTTTCTTTTGTTCATCGTTTCGGACGGCTTGGTTGTGCCATCCACCTGCCGCGCGTCGTGCCATTATTTTGTTTTCGTATTTCCGAATTTGCAGCGTCTAGCGGTATCAAATTCGGTGGCGCCCTTTTCCACTTCTTTTTTCTTTCTCGTACCTTTGGGTCTCCCCACCCCTGAACGGAGGCTTCATAGTAGCCGGGTGGGCCGTTAGACGTTGGCAAAAGCGGGTAGGTGGAGCAATTGAAGTCGCCCAAAACCTTATTGTTTTTTTATCTTTTCTCGTTTCTTTTTTTTTGTTAAAACGTTTTTTTATCACCGTAGCAAGTTTTTTTGGCACCGTAGCAACCCAACAAATTAATCCGAATCGGAATCATAAGTGGTATCATTATTATCTCCTAAATGTATAATTAATTCAGCAGCATCGTCTTTGTTAAATCCCACTTCTCTGTCCCAGCATTTTGGTATCTCTTTTTTGGTATGATTAATAGTATTTTTCCATACTTCCAGAGTAATTGTATGAAGGTTGGACGGGCTGCTTCCGGTTCCGGTGACGATGCTTCGACGCTCGTTCCCTTTGATTACAGCTCGATTAATGAATGAACTCACCGCGCACAAGGTGTAAGTTTGTATACGCTTGATTATTTATTTTTCCGTGAAAGGTTAGTTTCTGAATAAATGTAATTGATCTAAATATATTTATTTACACTAATTACACTTATTTTTAAATATACAGCAACTTAAGCTATTTATCTTATGAGTATCAACTGTTGTGATACTTTGTGTCTTGTAATTAATTAAACGAATCGGCACTGTTTGAATGACTTTATGTTTGATGATAGATAAATTAACCTGACACTTAAATAGATGAGCTGAATGTCTATGTTGAGACAAATTAACACTCTGATGAGTGTTTTGTTTACTCGTTAAATGAGGATACCCCGATAAAGTTATAAACGATAACGAACTTGTTGTGTTAAACTTGTAGATAAGACTAACTTGTTTTTGTGATTGGAGTTTTCTTTATCAACTCCAAATGAAAAATTCAAAATCCTCACTATACCATGATTGGTAGAAACTGTTCAAAGAAACGTTCTCAATTGAACTTAAAATATTGGAAAAACTGTCGGTGAGTTTCTTTGACGATAGAATATATTGCATTGCCGTAATAAACTAGCGATTATAAATGTTTCACCAGTTCACCATTTAACAAAATCCTGGGAAGTTCAGACAGTAAAACCAAATGTTTTGGATGTTCTTTGAACTACCAAGATCCAATTATTGTAGGTACCTTGAATGGAAATACTGTAATACCGCGCACATGTTGGGACTGACGGTATTATCTGATGCAAAGAACCCACCATTACTTGTCATAAAAGATCTTTAAAATCATTCCGAACTTAGCATACTGGTATTGTCCTAAATTTAACTAGAAAGTATTGATATTGTTCCTAAAAGCAATCTAACCCGAGTCCCAGATTGTATAAACATAGTTTGAAGCTGGCAAAAGAATATAAATTTGACCTCGTGTACCTAAGATTATCCGGAACGGACAAACCGCTTTATGTAAATATTATGGGCCGCAGATGATAAAAATAAGACATATACCGTGTGATACACGAGCCTGCATACTGAATTTAATCCTCAACAAAGGTCTATATCGCAAAATTAGTTCATAAAAGAGCTGATAACTATGACAAATACTAAATAGAAAGCAGGTAAATATTTAACAAAAATGACAAATATAATGACAGCCGGTTAGCGGCATTAGCGGTACTGAAAATAAAAATGGCAAAATGACAACATCTAATTTTACTGCCAATAAACAAAAACACAGACTTTTATAATTTGTTAAAGGAACTGTGTAATGTGTTTTTGTTAAGTTAAACAATCCGATAATTGCTAACACCTATTATATTGACAAAATAGTTAATTAAAAACAAAAATGTAGGTTATTAATAGGTATTATTATTCATATAAATTTTAAGTTGTGAGGTTGTCATGGAACGGTATAAATACGTAATTGCTTACATTAACTGTTTCGCCGGTTTCAGTATATTAATAATACTGTTTGGCGTTTAGACATAATTACCATTTGTCATCGCTTTCATGGCCTCTCGTACATATACTTGCATTTGTAAAATAAATTACTAAATATTAATATGAGTTAGATTATATTAGTTATCGTAGATATAAGGATGAGGTTTTTTTGTCAGAGTCAAGCTAAATTGTAAGTTATCATAAATAAAATAGGCAAAACATTAATTTGCATATTAATAAAAATATCACTGATTTTATTGACAATCGGTGTTCTTTAACTAAAATTAGGATTATAGGTGATAATGCCTTAGTTATCTACAAATACGAGGACGGATCTATATAAGGTCCCCAACTCTATAAAATATGAATAAGAAATAAAGAAATCAGTCTCAAAATGGAGTAAATTTATTGTACTACCGATGTACATATTAATTCACTGGTCTGCAACAAAATCCTCCTTCATAAAATTATGTCATAAATATGAAGATTTCGATGCTCTGAATCTGTTCCCTATGGCTAATTTTTTCTATCACGTCTAGTTTTTTTCCATATGATTTTTTTCCAAAATATCGCAAATTCCGTTTTTTTTTAAATTCGTTATATGCGTTAACATTATAAACAATGTATATACATACGAAATAGGTTTTTGCTAGTTATAAGAGAAAGAAGGCAAGTCCCGAAAGTGATTTCTATGGTAGTACATATACGCCTGCGCAGTATACACTGTGTCTTTACAACAGTTAGTTGAAAACTTGTCTTTTAATTGTTTACGTTCTATATCAAATATTTTGGTAAGTTTCGCACAAAATTCATGTTATACATATATTTTAAGTATTTTATGTGTAGGTTATCCATTTCTTTATGAACATAGATAATAAATATATAATAGAAATTTAAAATTATTTTTTAAAAAATTCCATTCAATTTTAGGTTATAAAATGCCGCGCGCTTGTAAGAATTCTACCGACTGTTTTTGCTACATTTGTGGTGAGTTTACTCTAAAAACACAGCGAAATGCGATAACAGATCTTGTTAAAAAAGCTTATCAGCTTTATTTTGGATTCTCTATCGATGAGAGGGATAAAAGTTGGTTCCCAAAAATTTGCTGTAACAGTTGTTCAAGAACGTTGAGAGGTTGGCTTGAAGGAAGTCACAAATCTATGCCGTTTACGATGCCAATGCTTTGGAGTGAACCTCAGAATCATGAAAATGAATTTTTCTGCATGACATCAACACGAGGATTCTCGAAAAAAAATAAAAACAAGATTGTATATCCAAACATCGCATCTGCAAAGAGACCACTTCCTCGTGGTGAAGGCAGTTCACCTCCAGTACCTACAAAAAATAGCGAGAAGATGGAAAATAAAAATACTTCTGGTCTACAGCCTCAATCGAGTTCTATTTCTTCCTGTACATCTTCATCATCATACGCTTCATCAGGATCTTCAAGCCCATCAAAAGAACCTTATTTTCTTAAACAACCTGATTTAAATGATCTCGTTAGAGACTTGGGGCTATCAAAATCTAAGGCTCAATTACTCGGATCAAGATTGAAACAGTGAAATTTGTTGCATAAAAGTACAAGAGTCTCATATTTTCGAACAAGACAAGAAGATTGTACGAGTTACTTTTCCAAAGAAAATGAAAGAAAATGATAGTATATTGTAATGATGCTGCAGGGCTTCTTAAAGAACTGAGTTTCCCAGAAAATTCTGACGAATGGAGACTTTTTATTGATGCGTCGAAGATTAGTTTGAAAGCCTTTTTACTTCACAATGGAAATAAATACCCATTAGTGCCTCTAGCACATGCAACAAACATGAAAGGAAATTATGCAAATCTGGAGGTATTACTTGAAAAAATAAAATATTCTCAATACCTATGGAATATTTGTGCTGACTTAAAAGTTGTCGCTATACTTACTGGATTGCAAGGAGGATACACCAAGTTTTGCTGTTTTTTATGTGAGTGGGACAGTCGCGCAAGAGGCAAACATTACAAAGTTAAAACTTGGCCGCAAAGAAAAAGCTTGACACCTGGACTTAAAAATGTATCTCAAGAACCTCTAGTGCCTAGTGACAAAATTTTTTTGCCACCACTTCATATAAAGCTGGAGCTCATGAAAAACTTAGTGAAAGCTATGAACAAGGATGGTGCAGGCTTTCAATATCTCAAAACAAAATTTCCTCGAATCAGTGACGCGAAATTGAAAGAAGGGATTTTTGTAGGTCCGCAAATACGAGAGCTTATGAGGGATGAAGTTTTCAATTCGAAGTTGAGCAAAGCTGAAAAAAAAGGTTGGGTGACTTTTGTAAAAGTGTGTCATAATTTTCTAGGTAATACAAAAGCTGACAACTACCGACAAATCATTCGAGAGCTTCTTTCTGCTTATAAAGCTTTAGGATGCAATATGTCACTCAAAATTCATTTTTTGGACTCGGATTTAGATTTCTTTCCGGAAAATCTCGGTGCCGTATCAGATGAGCATGGTGAAAGGTTTCGTCAGGATATTATGCATATTGAAAGACGCTACAAAGGAAAATGGTCAGCAGCAATGCTTGCTGATTTTTGTTGGTCGATTCGCCGAGAAACTTCGATGGAAACGATGAAAAGAAAAAAAAAACAAAATAACTTGAATTATATTACCATAATGTACCATAGAAATATACTGATATTTCTATAACTTTTAACGGTAAAATTAGCATTTTTCGTTGTAAAACTTAGACGGTGGTCTTTTTTCACTTTTTTGTAATTGTTGTTACTAAAATAATATCATTTTTTAATTAAATGGACACTATATTTAAATTCTATGTGCTGTATTTTTTTGCATGTTAAATTCCGAGGTAAGAGCACGAAATATGATGTAATCATGCATGAAAACAATGAGTAGAAAAAAGAATTTTTTTCTGCAGACCAGATTATTTTTCCATATAATCACCATTTAGTGCAACACATTTCTCCAAACGCTGAATTCATTTCTTCATTTCGTCCATGAAAAAGTAACTGATAAAATATGTTGACTTTTCAATACCTCAACTTTGGGAACAGAGTGTACAGAGAGTGCAAAACAACTGTGAATTTCAGGCTCGTGTCACTGTCTTCATCGTTTCGTTGTTGCAATGCTGTCGTGTGTTGTGGTGCAAGAAAAAATTCGTTCTTTCCGGCTTTACTCTACAGATGATCCCTTCGGCAGATATTTGGTATGAATGACACCTTTTGTATCTCAGATCGCTGATAGAACTCTTTTGAATTTTAGTATATGTGGAGAATCACGACGTCGGTATTCTATTGACTGTCGCTTGTTTTCATGATAATTTCGATGAGCCTTCCAGCATTAAAAATTCTGACGCGGGTCATTGCTTGGTACGCATCTCAAAAATCGAACTCATTATATATGACACTGATACTCATCGGTGGTACACAGGAAAATGAAACTTTACATGCTAAGACGAGATACCCGAAATTACTGTTTGCCGGTTATAACTTGTTTCTACCTCACACAATGCCGTCGTTGGAGACCTAATATATCAATCTGCCCTCGTATAAATAAGTCACAAATATATATTTGGCAGCGTGAAACAATAGCATACATTTATCGTAAAAAGGTAATACGTAAATCAAAATAGTATCATATTTGTTGTCGCGTTGACACGGTATTTGTTTATTAAAAAATGGTCGCCTCAACAGTCATTATCTGCTCGCGTGAAAATCGCAAATTACCTATATGGTATTCGAATCACTAAGGCTTTTACAACGTGAATTCAAAACAAATTATCCGCACCGTCAAATAGATTATTAAAAAACTTTCAAACAAACAAAAATTATCCTTTGTGTTCGTATTAAACTGAAAATGACAGCAGCGGACAGGCCATTTAAAATCCCTGTCAAAAAACAAGATAGAAAAGCGGCTTATACATTTGCTCATATGTACAGACGTGTAACATAACAAAAAAATGTAACGCGTACACGTGTTAACATGACAGCGGTGCCATCATATCTGCAACAAAAACCCTAAAAATAAACATCCCCGCACACACACAAGCGCGGGCTCCTCCCTATCGGAAATTACAACAGACTCAAACTGAACGTCCTGTTATCTTTAACACTGTAATACTACTGTGCATATATACGTTTTGTGTAAGCTTTTCGATAAACGTAATGCACTAAACACTAGCTCAAACATCTATATACAATATATCTGTACACTGCGTGCGAGTATGGTGAGTGAAACGGGTTTTGCACAACCAATTCTTCCAGCGCATACAGCGATAGAATGCATTTTTCAAAACAGCGTTCCCATGTTTTATTTATAGATGATCGCCGTAAATTTCAAAGACAGATGTTTAATGAAATTGACTCATACAATTTTCAAATTTTTTTTTGATTTGGGTGAATACGAGATATTTCATGTTTGTATCTGTATGTAAAATACTATATGATAAAGGTAAAGAAAATACACACTTGGTTATTTGTTTCACTGCAATTTTATTTACAAAATACGGACAAATTTGTTTCGAACTTCACAGTTCATTCTCAACTGAACAAGAAAGGTTTACTTAAAATATGAATAGATAATTTGAAAAGTGGGAGTAACACTGTGAAACATAAACGTGAGTTAAGTATTATTGGGGTTTTCCTAGTAATTAACGAGAAACAGCCTTAATAATAGGGGAGATTACAAACTCTGTTTGTTCATTTACTATATTTAATGATTTGTTTATTGCTTTAGATATTTCCATTATTTCCAAAAAGTCTAATCGTTTACTTTTATTTGCAGAGTGTAAAATTTCAAAATTATTTATTGATACCATGTGTTCTTCATTTATACAATGCTCGGATATACCTGAACATTTCTTGGAATATAAAATTGCTTTCCTATGTTCTTCTATTCGTGTGCGAAAACATCTTCCAGTTTGACCTATGTAGAAAGCGTCACAGTCTAAACAATTTAATTTATACACGCCACATTTATCTGCTTTTTGAATTGTATCCTTATTATTTGTCCAAAGTTTACCTAAATTTAATTTATTGACTATTATAGTTTTTATGCCTAAATTAACTAATCTATTATTAATTTTATTCGTGGTCTTTCCTATGTAATTAATTAAATGATAATTACTTGGTTCTAATTGGGGGGCTGCATAAAAGAATTTATTAATCTGTTTATGTTTTTTCTTTGAAATTAATCTATTAATAATATCAGGACTGTATCCGTTGTTTACGGCTAGACATTTCAAGACTGCAACTTCTTTATCAAAATTTGGTTTTGATAGGGGAACGGAGAGTAATCTATGTATGAAACTGTTGAAAGAAGAAAACTTAATGCTATCGGGTTGTTTGCTATCTGCAGATATGAGGGTGTCAGTGTATGTGTGTTTTCTGTAAATACTATAATCTAATTTGCCATTTGATTTTGTTAATGTAAGGTCCAAAAAATTTAAACTGTTGTCTAATTCTTTTTCTATGGTGAATTGTATTTTTTGATTGATTTCATTTAAACGATTGAAGAATAAGTCTAATTGCCTGTCAGTACCGGTCCACACACATAACACATCATCCACATATCTAAACCAACTGTGTATACAATTAACAACTGGGATTTTAGAACAAAACAAATCTTCTTCAAATTTTGACATAAATATTTCTGCTAATAAACATGACATGGGAGAACCCATAGCTAAACCGTCTTCTTGTTTGTAGTATACATTATTAAATTTAAAATAATTTTGTTGTATGCAAATGTTCAAGATATTTCGTAATTCTATTTTACTGTCGCCTGTCAGCGTACTATTTGCTATTAAATCATTTAAAATAACGTTCAACTCATTGATAGGGATAGAAGTATACAAACTGCAAACATCGAAGGAAACTAATTTAAAGTTTTGAGGTAATTTACTTGTTTCTAATTTACTCACCATATCTACGGAATTTTTTATTCTATACTTAAATTTCAGATGTAGAAGATCAAGCAATTTTGTGTTTATCAGTTTGCATAATTTGTAGGCCGGGGCTTGTACATAAGAAACAACCGGTCTTATCAGGCAGTCTTGTTTATGAAGCTTTGGGAGCCCATATAACAAGGGGGCATTCGGGTTCATGACAGTCAAAGAGTATGCATCATTATCCATCATAAAAAATAGTAAGCATATTATTACAGCTAATGATGCATACTCTTTGACTGTCATGAACCCGAATGCCCCCTTGTTATATGGGCTCCCAAAGCTTCATAAACAAGACTGCCCGATAAGACCGGTTGTTTCTTATGTACAAGCCCCGGCCTACAAATTATGCAAACTGATAAACACAAAATTGCCTGATCTTCTACATCTGAAATTTAAGTATAGAATAAAAAATTCCGTAGATATGGTGAGTAAATTAGAAACAAGTAGATTACCTCAAAACTTTAAATTAGTTTCCTTCGATGTTTGCAGTTTGTATACTTCTATCCCTATCAATGAGTTGAACGTTATTTTAAATGATTTAATAGCAAATAGTACGCTGACAGGCGACAGTAAAATAGAATTACGAAATATCTTGAACATTTGCATACAACAAAATTATTTTAAATTTAATAATGTATACTACAAACAAAAAGACGGTTTAGCTATGGGTTCTCCCATGTCATGTTTATTAGCAGAAATATTTATGTCAAAATTTAAAGAAGATTTGTTTTGTTCTAAAATCCCAGTTGTTAATTGTATACACAGTTGGTTTAGGTATGTGGATGATGTGTTATGTGTGTGGACCGGTACTGACAGGCAATTAGACTTATTCTTCAATCGTTTAAATGAAATCAATCAAAAAATACAATTCACCATAGAAAAAGAATTAGACAACAGTTTAAATTTTTTGGACCTTACATTAACAAAATCAAATGGCAAATTAGATTATAGTATTTACAGAAAACACACATACACTGACACCCTCATATCTGCAGATAGCAAACAACCCGATAGCATTAAGTTTTCTTCTTTCAACAGTTTCATACATAGATTACTCTCCGTTCCCCTATCAAAACCAAATTTTGATAAAGAAGTTGCAGTCTTGAAATGTCTAGCCGTAAACAACGGATACAGTCCTGATATTATTAATAGATTAATTTCAAAGAAAAAACATAAACAGATTAATAAATTCTTTTATGCAGCCCCCCAATTAGAACCAAGTAATTATCGTTTAATTAATTACATAGGAGAGACCACGAATAAAATTAATAATAGATTAGTTAATTTAGGCATTAAAACTATAATAGTCAATAAATTAAATTTAGGTAAACTTTGGACAAATAATAAGGATACAATTCAAAAAGCAGATAAATGTGGCGTGTATAAATTAAATTGTTTATACTGTGACGCTTTCTACATAGGTCAAACTGGAAGATGTTTTCGCACACGAATAGAAGAACATAGGAAAGCAATTTTATATTCCAAGAAATGTTCAGGTATATCCGAGCATTGTATAAATGAAGAACACATGGTATCAATAAATAATTTTGAAATTTTACACTCTGCAAATAAAAGTAAACGATTAGACTTTTTGGAAATAATGGAAATATCTAAAGCAATAAACAAATCATTAAATATAGTAAATGAACAAACAGAGTTTGTAATCTCCCCTATTATTAAGGCTGTTTCTCGTTAATTACTAGGAAAACCCCAATAATACTTAACTCACGTTTATGTTTCACAGTGTTACTCCCACTTTTCAAATTATCTATTCATATTTTAAGTAAACCTTTCTTGTTCAGTTGAGAATGAACTGTGAAGTTCGAAACAAATTTGTCCGTATTTTGTAAATAAAATTGCAGTGAAACAAATAACCAAGTGTGTATTTTCTTTACCTTTATCATTTAATATGTTTCACCAAGTGCCTAGCGAGACCTCAATCAATTATATTAAAATACTATAGTACAAAGGTGGCATAGAGAAATTTGCAAAAATGTGAACATATAAGCTAATTACGCTATTATTCTGTCACCGATTATATATTTTATAATTACGGTTTCTATTTTTTTTTGTTTCCTCTATTATTCACAATCTTTCCTATAAACTGAACAGTAACTAAATTGCATATCATACAGTAACTTGTAGGTAACCGCCCCGTGAGGATTACCTACATGTTATAATTAAATCTAGTCGATAAGCTTATAGGTTTAAGCCTTCGTCTGCTTTGTTAGTAGTCTTTTTGAGGACTCTATTTGGAAGCACTTTCAATGTATTTTTGTATTTTACTAGAGTAAAATACTTAAAAAATTTAAAGTTCTTCCTTCGCACTTCCAAATCACTTCCAATAATTCCATTTGTCACCAACGCGATATATCGAAAAATATCCGTAACACTTTAGAATGAAATCTCTTTATAATTTTAGGATTAACGCAAGATGCTGTACCTCATAATTGAAAACCAAATGATTACACTGGTTTTAACACTGTTTTGTATATTAGTATTTTATACTCCAGTCTAAGTTCTAAACTTTTCTCTAACAGCCAGTAAAATTTGTTTGAAAAAGGAAGTAATTACGGAAGCCGGTAAGAGATTATTTGATTACATATTAAAGTAAAACTGATCTTAAATCGCCGATTAATTGACCATGAAAACACACAAATAATTGATAGAGAATAACAAACAATGAAAAGGAAAATTAAAGAAATTATTAATATTAAACAAGAACAAATTCAATTAACAACAGGCGTGACATAAAAAATCTAAGCAATATATACTATAACTTAATAATGTAATGGTCTATGGTTTACCATCATATATTGTACATATTTAAATATATATCTTGTGCTATATAAATATCTAGTGCACTGCTTATCTTGAAGGCAGTGTCGATTTCAACCCGGAGCTGGGCTGTCCGAGTAGGTCTTCGTGGTTTTTCTTCTCGTTCTATGCGAATGCCGACAGTTTAACATCTTAACTCGCTCCACGGGCGCAAGTGTAATTAAAAAGGGATTGGTAACCCTTTTTAATTGGCGTTAAGCTGTTGGGAATGTTAGGTCATGAATTATTATTATTTGAAATGCATATAGAATTTATCATGTATTTATCAATATGTATTTGTCACCATGACTGACTATATCACTTATATAACTTTGACATTAATATACTGTCATTCATAATTCTTTGATAAATGTAATATTTAACGAAACATTTAAGATATTGTTTTAAATACATATATACATATTAAGTAAAACAGACTTTAAATCGGCAAATATCTAAATCTATTATATATATATATATATATATATATATACATATATATATATATATTTAGTGTTTATAAGAATTTTATTTTTCTTATATATTTTATTGGCCGTGTCTTAATATTAAAAATAATAGACTTTTTATTGGTTTAGCGACCTTTTATTGAAACCAAAAGAAACGATACTTGAAAAAGACTGAAAAATAATAAAAGTCGAAACGTCGTAGAAAAAAACATCATAATTCAATAAAAGGTCGCTAAACCAATAAGAAGTCTATTATTTTTAATATATATATATATATATATATATATATATATAATAACTTCGTGACCTTGGTATGATAAGGTAAACTTAATAAGTCGGCGATTAAAGGTCTGGTTTACTTTAGAGTATATATATTTAAAACAACTCTACATGTTTCGGCAATACGCCTTTGTCAAGAGAATACAAAATATAAATGACAGAATATAAATGTCAAATAATTAAGTTGCTATGGTTTAAATTATTCAAAGATACATTCCAATAATAATAATAAATCATGCCTTAGTATTCCAAAAAATAGATAGCAAGGTGTGAAAATATGTGTTGTTCGCTGCCAGAAGCTTGTGTCTCTTTGTGGGTATGAACCTGTGTGTTTGTTGCTGCTGGCAGCTTGCGTCTCTCTCTGGGTGTGTGATTTTGTATATGTGTGACCGCGTAAGTGTATGGTTTTGTATGTTAGTGCGCTCGTGTGTGTGTTTAGTGACCGGTCGCATAAATTTAGAGAGATCGGATAACCAGCCGTTGCGTAGGGCCGCCAACCCTTTCCCGGCAACTTCTGTACTTTTCCGAGCAGTACTTCGACGGCCCGACCCCCGCCCCAACGACGCAAGGCGCAGATCAGCGAAGCGCACCCTGCACGGGGTTGCTCATCGCCAACCGAGGAAACACTCTTAGTGGCTACCTCAGTCGACGATGGTCACATGTGCCATCTTAACGATTTCCGCAGAAGCAGGGGCAATGCACACACGTCGAACGTGTGTGTGCCGTTTACAGCAGCCTAGCCAGGTTGCCGCCCAGGACCGGTCCTAGTAGTGTGTGCATTGCGCGGCGCCGTGATTTGCGCCGCGTAGCATGGTTCCTCACTCCTGCTGGAAAGGCGGAATGGCACCTGACTGCCCAACGGGCAGACCCCCCTAGAGTTTGGAAGCGCATATGCTAGGCTACAATCCAGTAGAGGACCACATCAGCACAAAACAGAAAACAGGGAAAAGTAAGACATGAGTTATTATTACGTATGCGACCGTGGAGCGACTTAAGATGCAAAGTTGTCGGCATTCGCTCAAAACGAGAAGGAAAACCACAAAAACCTGCTCGGACAACTAGACAGGAATCAAAATACGGAACAGTCAGCATGATAAGCAAAAGTATATGATATTTAAATGTAATTGATATTTAAATAACATAAGGTGTAAAAAAAAAAAAAAAAAAAAAATCGAGAAACACATGTCATATATAAAATACCATGTCGCGATTGCGATAGTTACTACATAGGCCAAACGAAACAATATTTATACAAAAGAATACAAGCCCACAAATACTCTAGAACAGACAAAACTGCTTTGTCTACACACAAACTACAACGCGATCACCATTTCGATTTTGAGAACACACAGATAATTGATAAAGAACAACACACAATGAAAAGATAAATTAAATAAATGATAAGTATTAAACAGGAAAAAATTTCAATTAACAACAGAAATGATATAAAAAATTTAAGCAGTATATACTACAACTTAATTTTGTAACGATCTACAATTTACCATCATAATATATATATATATATTTTTTTTGGTATACACCTTATGTTATTTAAATATCAATTACTTTTAAATATCATATACTTTTGCTTATCATGCTGACTGTTCTGTATTTTGATTCCTGTCTAGTTGTCCGAGCAGGTTTTCGTGGTTTTCCTTCTCCTTTTGAGCGAATGCCGACAACTTTGCATCTTATGTCGCTCCACGGCCGCATACGTAATAATAACTCGTCTTGCTTTTCCCTGTTTTCCCTGTTTTCTGTTTTGTGCTGATGTGGTCCTCTACTGGGTTGTAGCCTAGCATATGCGCTACCAAACTCTAGGGGGGTCTGCCCGTTGGGCAGTCAGGTGCCATTCCGCCTTTCCAGCAGGAGTGAGGAACCATGCTACGCGGCGCAAATCACGGCGCCGCGCAATGTACACACTACTAGGACCGGTCCTGGGCGGCAACCTGGCTAGGCTGCTGTTAACGGCACACACACGTTCGACGTGTGTGCATTGCCCCCGCTTCTGCGGAAATCGTTAAGATGGCACATAGTGTGACCATCGTCGACTGAGGTAGCCACTGAGGTGTTCCCTCGGTTGGCGATGAGCAACCCCGTGTAGGGTGCGCTTCGCTGGTCTGCGCCTTGCCTCGTTGGGGCGGGGGTCGGGCCGTCGAAGTACTGCTCGGAAAAGTAAAGAAGTTGCCGGGAAAGGGTTGGCGGCCCTACGCAACGGCTGGTTATCCGATCTCTCTAAATTTACGCGACCGGTCACTAAACACACACACGAGCGCACTAACATACAAAACCATACACTTACGCGGTCACACAAATACAAAATCACACACCCAGAGAGAGACGCAAACTGCCAGCAGCAACCAACACACAGGTTCATACCCAGAAAGAGACACAAGCTTCTGGCAGCGAACAACACATATTTTCACACCTTGCTATCTATTTTTTGGAATACTAAGGCATGATTTATTATTATTATTGGAATGTATCTTTGAATAATTTAAACCATAGCAACTTAATTATTTGACATTTATATTCTGTCATTTATATTTTGTATTCTCTTGACAAAGGCGTATTGCCGAAACATGTAGAGTTGTTTTAAATATATATATATACTCTAAAGTAAACCAGACCTTTAATCGCCGACTTATTAAGTTTACCTTATATACGTATATGTATATATAATGTATAAACATCAATCTGGAAAAGTTATTTATTCCCTGAACATATCAATATCAAGACACTCAATTCAATCTACAAGGATACTTATTTTTATACCGAAATTTCTGTTGTAGAAAATAGAAGCCGAAATGTATTACTTTTCTATTTTAAATATAAGAATTTCTCAAAAATACAAGTAGTACAAAGATCATAGACACCACATGTTTTTATATGATCGAGTTGCCAGCTAACGACATCTAAATTAAATCTCACTCCACAAGCAAATAAACCGAGTTATCAATCAACGAATCGTCACCTTCTCCAAAGAAGACACACGCACATAAACTAGGAGTTTAAGTTTTCTAGAAAATTAGCGTGTATTTCCTGCCTTTCTGACAAACACCCACGCAGGCAGGCAAGGAGACTTTAGTGTTACACCGTTGATACTTTGAGTCGGGCGTCGGCGATGTGGCAACGACAAAAGAAGGTCATCAATCATTTGTTTAAACAAACAACCGACGACATCTTTTGTTGCATAATCGGCGAACGACGTCGATATTGCCAGCCGTGATTACGTAGATAGACGTGGTCACGTGGCCATTGTGAGAATGTCTTATCAGTATATGAGGGCGGACATATACATACGAGTATATAGCTGATCGCATTTCGATAGCACCACATCAAATAAGTCAAATGATTTGGGAGTTCGCGCGGGGTGGTGTGTAACGAGGTGAAATGAGAATTAACGCTGCACTGTTATTTTCGGTTAGTTTGGATATTAGGGTAGATTAATATAACAAAATAATGGTAAGCGTTAAGCAGTTTGACGCGTAGTAGACGTACCATAGTATAAAACTAAAATTAGAGGTTAGATAAATAGATTTTCGTTATTTACAAAGAATTGATATGAATACCACTTTCTCAAAATTTAGTGTACAGAGAATTTATTTAAGTTTATAGTAACAAACAATTTATAGAACAAAAAATATGCTTTTATGCGACACTTGAATTGCGCTCTTAATTGATTAAATTTCTACTGTACCAATTTTTGACAGATTCCTAACACAAACTCATGTCTTCAAGTTTTTTCTTGTTTTATCTTTCTATTTCCATAATTCAATATATTAAATGAGCAAGGAGTTCTTATTATAACAAAATAATTTGAAACATACATGAGTGGGTAAAAACCACACCAATTTGTATAATACAAAAGTATTTTTAATAATATAAAATATTATTAAAAATGGGGTGTGAAGAACACAATACAAGTTATATATTTTTGAATGTATCTCCTCTCCAGAGACGCAGATACGTATTTCACCTTTCTACAGGATCGTCGGTACGCCCCTGCTGGAGAAGAGATAACCCACTCATATATGTTTCAAATTATTTTGTTATATACGCATTCGGTTCGCCCGACAAGTAGTGAAGACACGATAATACAGTTTTTTATGTATATGGTTGTTACCGTCTATAGAAACACGTTTCTTAGTTCGGCAGTTATTATGCAGACGGCGCTGAATATTCTTTCACGCTCTGTCTTAATAATTTCTGGTTGATAGCAAGGTAGTTATGTTTGGTTGAATGTATCTCTTCTCCAGCAGGGGCGAACCGATGATCCTGTAGAAAGGTGAAACATATCTGCGTCTCTGGAGAGGAGATACATTCACAAATATATAACTTATATTGTGTTCTTCACACCCCATTTTTAATAAGTTCTTATTATATTTTATTATGCATTTGCTTTCGGGTATCTTTCCATGTAAGTTTGTGTCCTCTAAAGAACAATTGTGTCCATGAGCTCTCGACAAACTGTCATTTTAAAATCGTTCCTGCTGCTGTTATTGTTGACCAATACAATAACATTACTGGCGTTTCAAGATAAATATCGATGCACGTATTTTATGACGTATTATTACGTCACACTACCAACTCTAAAATACGTATTTGCCATTGTCCATAATATATGTAAATTGTGTTTTATAACTGATAAATTAAGGCGTAAATGATTGAGATTGTTACACTTTGGCGCATATTATCGCTTTCAATAATTAATTAAATTATTTTAAAACACTATTATCAATAAACGCAAACCGAGTTATTCTTATATATTGCGTTGTATTTGTGCCGTTCCTTTAGGTTATTATAGTTTATTCAACGCCTATTTTGTCTACAATATTACATATTTTATCAAAATTAGTTCTTATTAGAACTTCTAGTAAATATTCATGATATTTGCGCTAAAATGCCGAAGTATATGCGTAAACAGGCTAAAGAAATGTTTGCATCGTTGATAACATTCTTTGAACAAGAGCGTGACGCAGGCGCGGCTCGTGATGACGTATTTGGGGGTGCATGTACAATGATGCGAGTGCCTCGTGTGTTTTCGGTGTTTACTAAGAAAACGCTACAGTTAGTACACGTGAATTAACGAAGCACTCGCATCATTGTACATGCACTCCTAAATACGTCATCACGAGCCGCGCCTGGCGTGACGGTATTCGGATTGACGGACAACCTTTGATACCTTTTGAAGCATTAGGGGGTTAGATAAATGTGGACGAAACATGGATCCATCATTTCACAGCAGAAACAAAGTAATAGTCGAAACAATGACCTTTCATTAGCGAACGAGTGCCGGAAAGGTTATTGCTACTGTGTTTTAAAGTTCGAACCGCGTAATTAATATAAATTATTTGGAAAAGAGAAGAACAAGCACACGGCTATATTATTATAATTTAATGGACAATTTCAATGCTGAATTAAAGAAAAGCGATCACGTTCATCCAAGAAAAAAGTGTTGCTTGACATTGATAATACACCAGCTTATTGGTCTCCAATTAAAATCGCTAAATCGATTAAATTGATCTCATTCACCATATTCATCTGATATACCGTCTAAGTGGACGGGGGTCATCGCTTTAAAAGAGGCCTATTTTGTAGACATTCAAAGATCCTACCTATTGGAAAGCATAAAAAGTTGAAATATCGCTAGTCTAAGTAAGTATAGTGTTGACCGGCGATTATGACGATAAACAAAACATTTTTTTATATCATTAACTTATATTATATCATCAAATCAAATCTTTCGTCAAATATCCCTTGTATCATATCTTTTGTCGAGCAGAACTATATACCTTTGTGTTTCTACAACACCGAAAAAAATACATTCTTTAAATTTATTTTTAGTAATATATGACAAAGACAAGGACACTGGTGATTCCTTTAGTATTAGTGTTGGAATTGTTTTAATCTTTTAGTATAACTTCATTGATCGTAATTCACAACCATTAGGTGTGTAACTTTCTAAAAGATGAGAACATTTTTCCGTAAACCTGAGCGGAAATGAATAGCGAGATACATTAATGATAAAATTTAAAATGGAAGCTATGCAGAAAACAAAGTATTTGTAGTGACTGTATTATGAAAATATACACTACAACTGTAGTTCAATTAATAAAAACGAGTATTAAATTCCACTAGAGAAAAAGCACTAGAAACTATTTTTTTGTAATGTGGTATTGTGGTAAAAAACTGTAATGTAGCCGGGTCCTGCGGAGGCTACATTATTGCGTTGATACGCAGATGCGTACAAGCATCGAAATAATACTCAGATAAGGTTGGTTTAACGTAGTATAATAATTTAACACATAACAAACATAACAATTAATATATATATAACAATGAATAGTGCAGTAGTCAAAGGAGAGATCTAACTGGCACTCGCCATGTCTTACTGACTCTCTAGCTATGATTGATGCCTTGTTCTTTAATAGAACATCTTATATACCATATTAGAGTGCCCTCGTTTGACTACGTCCTTACTTAACTGTAAACAAGATGTGCAAGCGTGCAACCTCCGATTAATAATTCTTGTGTTTAATTAAGCAGGTGGACCGAGGTCGTGTTTTCTAATACAATGCAAATAAGACCAGGGCCACGCCTTGACTGATCGAGTACTACAAACATTACTTAATTAGGTTATCACAAAACGACGCTTTCGAAGATTTCATGCTGTAGTAAGACACAACCCATTTAGTAATCAGACCATCGTAAAAGTAATACAAACCATTATTTGTTATATGAAGAACAATGTACATTCGATTCTTGTTGAGGAAATTATTAAAATCTAGCCAAGTAGTATTATTTGTTATAACCACCCAATACGATGCTATAAGAATAAAATTATTCATTTTGATTATTATACATACCTAGTACTATTTTGCTATCTAGCTATGTAAATCAATGCTGCTATAAGTATAATAACATTATACAATTTACAGACAATACGGCGGTGTAATTAAGATAACAATATTTCAATTGACATAATCAAGCAAACACTATAGTCAGCTACTAGATGGATGACCTGTACAGAAAATGATCCTATGGATCGGTGCGTTCACCACTTCGACATCGAAGGGTAAAAGAGGGACAACAGAATAAAGAAAGACAAAGATTGTTATGTACGTAATACTATTTTCGTACATAAACTTTAAGAAGTCCTTCGCCGTATAGTATCTTTTTGCCACAATTTCCATACTATTATTACAACACAAACAATTACTTTAAGAAAGCACAATAATGTTATAATTTTTATTGCACCTCGATAGCTGTCAGTATAGTAATTATTGTTTGAAATATCGCGTATTTACAATTGTAGTAACCTATATTACATTTTTCTCAGTCTGGCTATTAGAAGTATTCACAAATTTTTATCCTTAAATATAAATTCAGAAATAGAAACCCAATACCAGATGTATCAAAAGTAAAAAAAAGAGGATATAAAACAAATTACAGAAATATTTTGAAAATAGGGGCTTGTTGAAGAGGTTGCTAACGAATGCTACCACTAAAATAATATCAGATATACCGGATGTTTTAGAAATAAAAAGTTGTATGAGAAATGGAAAGGTTTATTTATATGGAATAAGAATCCAAAATATTTTCCCAAAATTTCCTCTCACAAGCTAGCAAAAAGAACGACAAAAATTTTTAAAATTTTTTTATCACGCCACTGCGCGACCGACTATATTATAAAAAGTATCGGAGACAATATCCTAAAGTTGACCGATAATAACAAGAGTATTTTTGTTACTGTCGATCTAGCTTCAAATATCCACTCCGAATCAGTCAGTTGTCGATTGTTAAGTACGTTCGATATGATTTACATTTACGTCTTTGATTAAAGGTAGATTGTTACCAAATAGGACGTTAAATGCCCAGAGTCTTTAAAAATTCATGTAGGTATAAATTTTTTACAGCTGACTTTCGCACTAGTTTATTGAATCCTTACCATATAAAACTTATACATAATGTTATTTTACAGTGTTTTTATAAACGTACATATTGGAGCGTTTGCTTGCAATACCGGTCCTTTTTATATGCATATTAATATATTATACTAGTATTTGTGTTCAAAAAACATTTACTTAATACATGTAATACACATGTCTTTAATTTTTAATAATTCACTTGAATATATAAACATCTGATGTTGATTGAGGTTATTGACCTTAACATACAACAGTGTTATAGTTTTTGTAACATCAATAGCTGTTACGTATATAAACATACGCTGTAGAGTTTGTGTGTGTCACATAATATAGTTTTCAGGGTTTTTTTAAATTTTGGAGTTCGCATCGTAATTGACTCACAATATTTTGGATTTATATTCTATATAATTACATCTCTCCAATTATCATATGTTGTCTTTTTATTTCAAGGACACCTCTATATGTAGTAATAGACACAATTCCTAACAAAATATCAACTAAATATAATATCTGCTAATATTAAATTTTGTTAAAATGAGAATATAGGTACATGAAACCACAAATCCATACAAAAGTCTAAAGAAATACATTAAAAATCGTATTAAAAAAAGGAAAAGTAAATGTAAATATGAAAGTATTGATATGTAAATTACCCTTTAAAAAAATTAAAGATAACTAGCAATAGTCTATTCTGTACCAAAAAAAGCAATTACCAAAGCATTGCAGAATTTTGTATATGACATTGGACATACAGTAAGCTACAAAATAATACAAATCTGTATAAAAACAAATTTGTATCTGTATATGCATGGACACACAGTACGTATTTACCAGCTTTTGCTTCAACTACCAGACGCATGCGTTTCTGTGTAACCACTTTGTCAATGATAGATTTACGAAGCAAAAGACTATAGGTACACTTGCGGTCATGTAGTAAGTTTTGTCCTATCCGAAGACATCAGATAACCTCATGCCATCTGACGGACAAAACCGACCACGCCGGTGCAAAGTGTTTCTTCTCGAATAGCAAAGCTATTACTGATAAAGAAGAAAAAATACGCATATTACTGTGATTCCATTAACTCGTCGCCAGGTGGCGTAGTATAGCAAAAAAAAACAAGTTGCATGTCGATGCGATAATTCACATCAAACTTTGATACAAAATAATACAAATCTGTATAAAAACAAATTTGTATCTGTATATGCATGGACACACAGTACGTATTTACCAGCTTTTGCTTCAACTACCAGACGCATGCGTTTCTGTGTAACCACTTTGTCAATGATAGATTTACGAAGCAAAAGACTATAGGTACACTTGCGGTCATGTAGTAAGTTTTGTCCTATCCGAAGACATCAGATAACCTCAAGCCTCATCGGATAGGACAAAACTTACTACATGACCGCAAGTGTACCTATAGTCTTTTGCTTCGTAAATCTATCATTGACAAAGTGGTTACACAGAAACGCATGCGTCTGGCAGTTGAAGCAAAAGCTGGTAAATACGTACTGTGTGTCCATGCATATACAGATACAAATTTGTTTTTATACAGATTCGTATTATTTTGTATCAAAGTTTGATGTGAATTATCGCATCGACATGCAACTTGTTTTTTTTTTTGCTATACTACGCCACCTGGCGACGAGTTAATGGACTCACAGTAATATGCGTATTTTTTCTTCTTTATCAGTAATAGCTTTGCTATTCGAGAAGAAACACTTTGCACCGGCGTGGTCGGTTTTGTCCGTCAGATGGCATGAGGTTATCTGATGTCTTCGGATAGGACAAAACTTACTACATGACCGCAAGTGTACCTATAGTCTTTTGCTTCGTAAATCTATCATTGACAAAGTGGTTACACAGAAACGCATGCGTCTGGTAGTTGAAGCAAAAGCTAGTAAATACGTACTGTGTGTCCATGCATATACAGATACAAATTTGTGTTTATACAGATTTGTATTATTTTGTATCAAAGTTTGATGTTAATTATCGCATCGACATGCAACTTGTTTTTTTTTGCTATACAGTAAGCTGTTCAAGCTATGTTTAATATAATCCTTAACCCCCATTTTTAGCTATAAATTTCATACCGATCTTCGTAACGATTTTTTTAGTCTTTATCTAATTTTCTTTTGACTATTCGTGCATTGGCAGTCAAAAGAAAATTGCGAAAATTGTTGAAAAATTAAATTTTTTTCTATGCTTGATGACAGTTCAACTTATTTCAAAAGTAATTTTAGATGTATTCTGTGACGTAAAATTTACTAAAAATTATTATAATACGAAAGTAGCAGTTTTTAATACTTACGCTAAAAGGATTTTTTCCAAACTTTCCTTTTATATTCCGTTTGTATAGTCCATCGAATTAAAGTCCACCAGTAGTCGGTCAGCATAACTGAATTTCATCTACCTTGAAATCCCCTTTTCATTTCTAAGATACCTTGATTAAATCTTTCTCTATATTCGTCTTTCACATCGTTCTGATTTTCAGGAAAGAAGTTTAAACGAGAATAGGAAACGTGACCTTCAGAGACATATAATATGTCTGGGTGAAAAAACTTCTAACACGTTTTCTATAAGATTTAGGTTTATATTCTTTTGATTTAGTATTTCCAATGAAACTCTTGCACACAATAAAAAAAGATTTCAACGTTAATTTCTCATTTTTTCCAAAAAATCTTTGTCGTTTAAAAGCTCATTGATTTGCGGCCCAATAAATATTACTTCTTCCATATTAATTTCGTTTAGTTTCAGAAATTTTTCTTTTAAATAGTAAAAACTCCACTTAGATCCACTTTCACAAAATTTTCCATAAATTAAAGATTTATATGTAACGGTGGCAAAATAATATTTTCTTTTTGAGTTTTTGTGTTTGAAGATTCATGGAAATATTTGTTAATCATTATTTCCATTTTATATTATGGAACAATTTTGGTTAATTAAACGGTTGTTTTCGCCGACATTATTCCAATAACAAAGAAAACAGGTAAATTTCATAAAACCACTTTCATTGTAAAATAGTAATTACTTCAAAATCAGTACAAATCAGCCCAGAATATTTTGCACTTTATCCTCTGGAGCTTAGATTGAAGGTTTCTATATGCACAGTGAGAACGATGTACAGTTGGATGCTTGTCTCCGTTTTGCGCAAATACATCTTTGAGATTTAATTTAGGTGAATCTAAATATAAATAATCTCCTTTGCTTCACTTTCCCCATCTCGGGTTTTCCATCGGCTTGTCAATGTCATTACAATAAACTAAATCGTTATTATTTGAGTTATGGGGATATCATTATTCTATATTCTTTATTAGTGTCCAAATACAGAATGCACTTTGACACTGAAATCAATTTGAACTTGTTTTACCATTAGTCGCGTAAACATACACGTTTTTTTTTGTTTTGATATTCAATGCTCACTTTTTAATTCTTTACAAAAGCCCTACTTCAGATTCTTTCACATTTATTTTCATCGCTACTAGTAGACCAAAAAGCTCTTGGAAATAATAGGCTCATTTTATTTTTCGATAGCACTCGATATAACTTCTGAGTTACTAATTAAAAAATGTATAAACGTAGTTACCCTAAATACTACTTGCTTAATCTTGGAATCTGAAAAAGACAACTACGAAAATCGTCCGTTAATTAGCTTGTCTGGAAAATAATTCTCCATTTATACATAAATAATAATAAATCCAGAGTAACGACAAAATAAAGCATCTTTCCAATATCCAGTATTTTATGGAAACGACAGATATAAGTCCAAAATTAATTAAATTTTCAATTAATTTTAACCAGCGACAAAAACATTCATGCCATTTCAACACAACACGCGGAATTTGACATAATTATTCAAATAGACGTCATGTCATTAAATGAAGAAAAAAAGACTTCGCATCAGTGGCGCTATCTACGCCGACAATAATAAAGCGGTCCCAAATTAGTTCTCAATTCGACCACGACACTCCAAGTGGCGCCCCGAACGTCGTCCCCACCTAATCATGATCACGCTAAATTTCATTTCCAACGTCTCTATTATCGCGTCATTTAGACCCCTTCCCGCCTATTTATATAATATAAGGGGATGCCGCGGGGGTTGCTGTAGATATCGCTGACGATGGACCACCCTTAGTTCGCAGCAATCAAACCGCGGGTCTGAGTTTGAGCGCAGAGGTGGTGGGAAGGGAACAGGCTGGTAGTTCGAGGTTGAAAAGCTTTTATGAATATCAATGACAGGAAATTGGATTTTGATTTTTTTGCGACGCCTGCTTTGCTTCCATTTTTATCGTTTTTTTTTCGGTCGGGGGAGCTATTTTTTACGTGCAGCCCTTGATAGTAAGGAGAAAAGCGTCGACTGCTACTGATAACGAGATTCCTTTTTATTGGTGTACTTTTTTATGAAGTTGTTGTCGATAAAGCGCTGAGGTAATTTTCTTCAATTTACTTTTGGAATTAGGTGATTAAGCGATATGAAATTTTCTTCCATTGTGAGTCAAAACAGAAAATTAAGTAAAATTTAATTAAGTAGATGCAAAAGAGAATTTTAAAAATACAAAACAGATTAAGAAAACTTTCGTCGGCTACTATTTTGATACAAAAATCTTATGCTCGTTACTAAAACTAATATAGAATACTAGAAAAATACGTTAACATAACAAAAAACTTTAGGAAGAATAATAATTAGTAAGGCTCAGTCATGATGGATTGTTGGATAAATAACTAGCTAAGAACTTCTCTGTTTGATGAGTAACAAAAACCATATCGAATATAAGTTGCACGCATTATCCACATTACATGTTCTCATAATGTAGCATTTTAATGTTAATTATTATAATTATATATATAGCAGCACTACTTCTTTGCCATTTCTTTTTGCCTCTTCTTTACAATCCATGATTCCTACCTCCTTCAGATCTTTCTTGACCTTCTCCATTCATCTCTCCTTGGGTCATCGTCTTCTTCGTTTCCTTCCATCTCCTCTCGTTAAAATTATTTTAGTTAATTTCTCGTCATGTATTCTGGACATACGTACAACCATCTGATTCTTTACATTCTCATTACCTGGACAATAGAAATAGATGGCCTGAATGGAAAAGTTTTATACGAAAATGAAAGAGTAGAGGAGCTAGCACGAGAAAAATGAGAAAATACAAGGTCTACCAAGAGATGAAGAAACTTCAATAAATCGAAAGGAGATATGGAAAACTTTATGGACCAAGAATGGAGAAGTAAAAGTAAACATTCGAAGAAAAATTGGATAGAAGTTAATAACATGGGAGATGAAAGTTTAGTTATTAAAAATGAAAGCATGCTATAATAATCGCTATATATAGGGTGTTAGCATTTGGTAAACAACTTGACAGTTGTCGAATTATTTATGTACGAGGTATTAATTTGAATTTCTTAGAAAGTATTTTTTGTTCAACATGGTTCAGCATGCTAATAGCGAAATGGCAGATATCCATTTCTGTTCTGGAATGGCTCAAGGAAACTCTGGTGCTACAAGACGCATTTATCATCAAAGTTTTTCTCAACGTGTAGTACCTGACGGAAGAACTTTTGTAAATTTTCATGCACGACCTTCTGAAACCGACAGTTTTAAAAGGTTTTAACATGGTTGTTATCGGAAGGCCTCTAGCAGTACGAACAGTACAAATTGAAGAAGCTGTTTTAAATGAAATTGAAGTAAATCCTAATACCAGTACCCGGAAAATTGCTGAATAATTAAACATAACATTTTAAGAGACTAGCAGCTATATCCCTACCACATGCAACGCGTGCAAGCTTTATTGCCCATGAATTTGTCTCTTAGACTTGCTTTTTGTCATTGGTTACATAGTAAAATTATAAGAAATCCAAGATTCTTAAGATACTATTTACAGTTGCAGCTTGTTTTTCGCAAAATTCAATTATTAATTTTCACATTTTCACGTATTGTCCGGCAACAATCCACGGGCCTTGATACAAAATAATTTTTAACAACAGTTTTCTTTTAATATCTGTGTTGAAATTATCGCTGACTACCTCATTGGGCCACATTTTTTCCACCAAGACTTGATGTGGAAGAAAACCGAAGGTTTTTAGACTACGTATTACCTGAACTTTTAGAAGAGGTTTCCTGTTATGGAAAGATTTCGTATGTTTTAGATGAAAATTACCGTAATCGTTGAATCGGGAGAACAGGGCCACAACCATGGCCGCCTCGCTCGCCCGGTGTGAATCGCTTGCTGTTTCGATTGCTTTTTATGGGGACACCTTAAATCGTTGGTGTACAAAACTCATATTGAAAGTGAAGAAAATCTACGAAATAGAATCGTTAATGCATCTGAAATAATAAAAAATACGCCAGGTATTTTCCAAAGAGTGCGTAATTCATTGGTGGGGCTGCTAGATAGTTGTATTGAAGCTCCCTGAACTCCATAGAAAACGAAGCATTTGCGGACCCATGTTTATATGACATTTTGTCTTAAAATCACTCAAAGAATCGACCCTTAAAGTTATTGCATGTATTTAATTAGCACAATGTATAAAAAAATTCAGCCTGTGTATGTTTGCGTTTTCAAACTTTAAAAATAGACCGTCGATTGACTTGAAATTTTTACACCACGTTGCATTCGAATACGCCAGTGTTTTTATAGTAAAATGATTTTTTTTTAAACGGCAAAACAAAAATCTTCCCGCACCGGTGAGATCTACTGTGCACTTTAACATAAGTAGTGTAAAGATTTCTCAAATACTTTAGTAGTACCTTTTATTACAAGTTGACGTTTGCTAATCATATACTCTATTTACGCTAACTTATTGTTAAAAAGGAAATAACTTTGATTTAATCTTGAATGCATTGTCTTATATAAAAACTTAGAACGATGTGTCTAAGTTAGATGTAAATGTAAGGAAGATGTTATTCTTAAAAAATATGACGGACAATTGTCAAGATTGAAAGGCGAAAATATTAGTGATATTTATATTTTAAAACACAATTAAACAAGTTGCTGGGTTTTTGAAAGAAGAAATAAGAGAAATTTTTATTGATTATCGCCGTACACGACAGGAGCAAAATTATTCTACTAAACAGAATCCCAGGTGAAGCAGTGACATACAAATCCATGGACTCCATGGTGAACAAAACTGAAGTAGTGAATTTTCCAACGAAATTCTCTCGATGTTCAAGTATTACCGTCACACATTCTGAATTCGAAAATTGAAGTGCCAACTATTTTACTTCGAAACATCAATAAGCCAAAGTTATGCAATGGCACGCGATTAGTAATTAAAAAATGGAAAAATCTAATTGAGGCAACAATTCTGATTGAACCTCGTAAACGTGAAAACGTACTATTTCTACGAACACTACTCATCTGAATTCGCTGTGACTATTAATAAAGCGCAAGGGCAATCTTTGCAAGTATGTGGTTTAAATTTAGTAAAGGATTGCTTCTCTAATGGGCAATAGTCGCATGCTCTAGAGTCGGTAAACCGGCTGCTTTTATTTTTGCAGAAAGCGCGCAAACAAAAAATGTAGTCAATCTACTAGCTTTACAGTAAAAAATATATTTTTTTAAACTTCTCTTTTTTTCCTTTCCTTTCATCCCACATAACTACAGCAACGCAAGGCAGGGGTATTGAATTGAATGATGTGTTTTCTCGATGAATCTATGTTCACTACAATACTTCTATTTACTTTCCCATTCATTTCATATCAGACCGAGCCGCAGCGAAGTGTGGCCGTGTAATAAAAATCATACAAATTCGTTCATATTATTTTAGTAAAAATGTTTATTCATGTTTGATTTTCGCTAAGACCAATATTGTAAGGTTAACTTGCAATTGGTTTCGAAAAACAGTTTCAATATCAACGCAGAACTTTCATAGACAAGTCGATGATTCTCGCAATGAACCGTTCTCTCAATAAAATTTTCTTAAGAATAATAATTTATTTCTGAAAGCTAATATCGAAAGTCGACATACTTTTACTTAATTAACGACATAAATTTTGGAATAACGAATGCAACATATAATACCAAAGAAACCTTCATCAAAAAACAATATTTTGGTAAACTTTTTAATCTGCCTTTTACAAGGCAAGCATAAATCGCAAACCTACGCATGCTGACAGATTCCTAAATATATTTTCCCCCCATCATCCTGTGCAAATGACGTTGTGTCATAAATTCCAAGCACGGATATCCAACGCACCAAGAGCCAACACCTTAACGCTAGACCATTCAAATCAGTTTTTCAACACGCTTCTATAATATCAAAAGCCCATTTACCTTACAAACAAGGTGTCACCGGCCGTATCAGCAAAATTCTTATCGAGTATAACACATAAACCATCTATAAATCCCACACCACGTTATCGACCCGCTTTTCTGTGAAGACTCACGAACATCCTCCTAGAATCCTCTTATCTGAATTCCATGTTCGTTCGTATGGCAGTATATACATCGGCGACACAAAGCGTTTGGTGTTGTGGATTACGAGCACTCTACTAGGGCGCTGTGCGCTATCGGATCTGCACTAGCTAAACATAGGTTGAAAACTGGACACCAAATTCAATTTCAATCTGGCAGATTCTATATCGCAATTCTTATTATTGGAATCACAAAATACGTGAATCCATACAGATCCTAAAGCATCCCAATAATATCAACCTTGATGAGGGAACCGCCGAAGACGGATCGGATGATTTTCCACCAGAACACTTCTTTCTATTCACACAAATCAAAAATAAATTACGAAGTCAACGTTTTTCGACGCTCGAAGAAGTAGCTGATGCTTTCAGAATGCATGTTTTGGAGGTGTCTCATTCGGAGTGGAAAAAGTGCTTCAAAAATTGGTTCAAGCGCATGCAAAAGTTTATTGATCTTAATGAAGAATATTTTGAAAAAGAGTAAAGCCATGTACGATGATTAGTTTCTGTTCTCCATTCCCGAAATATAAAAGGCATCCCTCCTACACTACATTTAAACATAATATCTAACACAAATAAAATTAATAATTGAACATTTATAAGAATTACATTATTACTATATTGAAGACACTATTCAAATAGCATGTAGAAACTTTCTCTTTGTTTCCTTAGATAGAATTTACTTACGTGTAAGCATGATCTTCCAAAGAAAACATTAATTACAAAATTAATATCGTCACTATTAATAACGGTGATAAAAACTAGAGAACGCACCTTGTTAAACTAGCTTCGTATATTAGGATGAATCATCAAACAGATGTGTACGAAACATAATTTTCCAAAAACTTGATGAATAAAGTAATAAAACGAGGTAGCTAAGCAATTAAAGCCAATGCATATCTTTCAAAGCTACAATATTGAATATAACTTTACGATAGGGTGTTTCGTTATTACTAACAACTAAATTACAACAAATCCATTGCTGAAATTCTGTTATATAGACCCATGAATAATTTGCGTTTGACAAAAGCGGCTAGCATTATATGCGTCATAGTTCTACTGCAGCACCGCGATTTTATGATAATTACCGAACCAATTCAACATAATTTGAAAGGTGATAAAGTAAATTCGTATATGATATTCTTACTCAGTACCTGGAATAAAATTTTTCTCTTAAAATAATTAAAGAGTTTAATAACCAAACGGTACTATAACTTACAAATAATAGCAACTAAAGCATTAATAAGAATTGCATCTCAAATTCCCGCAATATAACTAATATCGTCCTACATTTAAATAAACAAAGTATATAAAACAAATAGAAAATGTACAAATGAGTCCTTGACAGATTTCGATATTAAAATGCGATAAAAATTGTTATTTATGGTCTACGACAGCAGATAAAGCGCTTAGAAGCCGCAAGAGTTCCTAATAAATCATTTTTAATATCTATGTATATAAAAGACAATGATCGCATGCATGTTAATTATGGACTAAGAAACTACTGGACCGATTTACGCGCGTTCTTTTTTTTTGCAAAATTATCCGCGTTTTCTAGAGAAAGTTTAAAGCTATTGAGAACCTCGATCTGGCCAGTAGAAAGAAAGTTAGGGGCCTAATAATATAATAGCAATAGTAGCAGTAGTATTATTTAAATGTAGATGGCGCCACGAGGCAGTAGTTATCAAATTGAAGTTTACATGGACAATTGTACGTTGCATGCTCCCGTTGTGATGTCAGAAGTGGCTTGTAGGATGGCCGTGTGTGGTTGGCTCAGATAGCGAGAGGCAGGATCGGCATGTTTTGTCCCCTGATCCTGGTCGTAGTTTCGTTTCCGAGGCGGACTCATTAGAAGCCGGTTTTATTGGTAGAATAAATAACGCATTCGGGAACGATATATAACAACGTTTAATTAAATAAGTAACATACATACCTACTTAGAATGTCGAAAGGTGCAATAATCAAGAAGGACGTGTGCGTTAAATAAGTATTACGTTGAATGTGTGGAAATAGCTGTCCTACTTTAGTTATCACACCGTGTAGGAAAATCGGGATTTTTTTGTAATGTGTGGCGCAATGAGTATTGACGGTTTTTGGAACACCATGGTTCGAATATGAGTAAAGTGGCGAGTATAATGAATGGCTTAAGTAGTTCCGTATTTTATGCAGCTTAATAGCTATGGATTCGTAGCCAGAGAGTTAAATCAGATGTTCTTGAAATGCAACGGCAATTTTGGCGTAAATATAATTGTCGCTAGCGTGGTAGAATTCCTTCGCGCAACACAATTTTGTTGCGGGTTGCAAGATTTTGTGATTATGGAAGCGTACAAAATGAATATTTTGGTTCAGTAAAAACTGTGCGTACATCGCACGAGTACGGCAAGTCGTAATAAGAAGTCCAACTTCTTCAGCAAGGCGTCAAGCAATGGAATTAAGCATTACACGAAGAAGTTTGGGTTGAATCTTCAGACAAATCTACGCTGTACAAAATTCAAATTGTTCATGAAATTCTAACGTAAAACTTATCAACACGAATACAATTTTGGAGAACATTTTCTGATTTGCTTAACCCAAATATTTTAAATATTTTAATGATGTATGATGAGGCGCATTTCCCCTTATCAGGATATGCGAATAAACCAAATTTTCGGTACTGGGCTGCATTTCAAAAAGTCACCGTATGGTACGGTGTGGCTGCATTCGGAATATTAAGTCCGTATGTTTTCGAAGAAGATGGGCGGTACATTGACTGTAATTTCTCAAGGATATTTGGAGATGCATCAATTTTTTTTCGACCTGCTGAATTTTAATGTTTAGAGGTTGAAAATAACGGGCTTATGGTTCCAGCAAGATAGAGCAATAAGCCATACTTCGCGAATTTGAGTGGCTGTTTTAAAAAACATGTCTTGGACGACTTATATCGAGATATGGTGATTTTATTGGCTGCCGAGGGCACCTGATTTAACTAGCTCTGATTTATTATATATTTATTATACAATTATGACTTTAAGAATCTTTATAAATGCGTGGTGGCCATTTGGAAGGCGTTATTTTCGAAAAAATTATTTTTGTTATAAAACTGCATTATACTTTTCATGGGGACACCTAAATAACTTTTTTATTTTGAAAGCAATCAATATAAAATTTGTATCAGTTGTGTAGGCCACAACAACACATCTTTTTGTATGAATAATGTTTTTATATAGTAAATATCTATCCAACTATAATTAAAATAAAAAGTAGTGTTTCACGAAATGTCATGCTAGCGATTAAGATAGAGCAAAAAAAGTATTAAAAAAAAATTTAGAACCCAGTAGATAACAGTTTGTTATTGCAATAATAAGAGTGCCATGAAGCAAGAAAATAATTTGTCAGTTCAAACGTCAAACGTTAGTTCACTAAACAATTTACTTCAGTTGCAACTATTGAACTTTGCTAAGCAATGGCCGATAGATACTTAAGTATTGCTCAAAAAGTAGAAATTATTCGAATTGTTGGTGATAATGAACGTTCTACGCGAGAGGCTCCTAGAGACATCCTGAACGTCCACCCATCCGTCATTGAACTGTTGCATACTTGCATAACATTTTCAACACTATTGGAAATGTTGCTAAACCACGTCAACGAGAATCGAGCAATCGAAAATACCATTTCGATGCACTAATATTAGCAGCGTATCGTAATAATCCTCACATGAGTTTACGAGATATGGCTAGAAATTTAAATGTCTCTTACTCTAAAATTTGGAGATGTCTCCGTCGTCATAAATTTAAACCGTGTCAGATAAAATATTTATACACTCTTGAAGAAGGAGGTCTCAATAGAAGAATGGATTATTGTCTGTGGGCTCAAGGCAATTTTCTAAATGACAGAGAATTAAAAAAAAAAAATGTTCAGTGACGAAGCTACCTTCACTACTAATGATGTTGTTTCGTCCCAGAACTGTAGATACTGGGCAACAGAAAACCCAAAATGGGTTATCAATTGTAAAAGGGAAGATTCGCAGAAAGTTCATATGTGCTACGGAATTTTAAATACACGAATCATTAGCCCGTTTTTCTTTTTTTGATACGCTAAATGCAGAAAGTTTTTTAATTTTTTTATGTCTGAATTAATTGATGTGCTTCATGATTTACCACTGGATATGAGGTAAGATTTGCATATCCAATTAGATTGATGCCCAGTTCATAACGTAAGAATAGTGTGAGCATGGTTAGACCAAAACTTTCCGTTAAGATGAATTGACCCCAATTGCCCTTTAATAGAGTGGGTTCCGAGACATTACACGATTCGGCTTTTTTTGGGGGGATTATTGAAAATGTTGTATGTGCATTTACACCTCAAAACATACAGGAACTGTGTCAGAAAATCAAAATCCGACAAGCCTATCGAGAAATTTCTCCAGAAATATTACGAGTTGTACTGAATCACAAAAGCCGGTTGGGTTGGGTTGGAAAAATATATCCGTCTTCAAGGTGATTTAGTTGAAAAAGATCTTATTTAAAATATTGTTCGTTAATTTGTTGCTTTTGTTTTGTTTGTTCTTTAACGTTGAATACAATTTGTGAATTGTTTTCTTGCTTCTTAGTATTGCAATAACAAACTATAATCTACAGATAGCATAAAAATGTAGAAGAATTTAAAAATGAAAAATTTTCAGCAAAATCTGGTATTAGGGTTTCTTGAGTGATTTGTAAAAACTTTTTTTAATAGTATGACATTATACTTGAAACACTACTTTTTATTTTATATATTATATAGTTGTAGTATTATATAGTATTATTATAGTTGCCTAGATATTGACTTTACAAGAATTCTAGTCATACAAAAAGGTGCACAAAACTTTTAATTGATTGCTTTTAAAATAAAGCAAAAATAAAAAGTTATTTAGGTGTCCCCATGAAAAGTGAAACACACTGTATAATAATAATAAAAACAGATTTCTTTGACCTAGGTCGTCTCATTACTATGTCCATGATAACACTCTAAAGACCATCAGTACCATATATGCCAAATGGAATCGCCATAAAGAGCATTGCGTTAAACTTAAAGTTGAATGCAATAGTAATTACAATTTATGTAATCCGATACACAAAAATTATAAAGTATACCTATACAAATACCTAATTTTAACTAAATACAATAGAACAACAAAAGAAAAAAGTAAAAAACTTAACCTGTTAGAAAACTTAGAAATTAATAGATACAATAGTTTAGGATTAGCTTTAAATGACCAACTAGATTTAAACAACTCCCCTCTACTAAATTTAAGATTGTAAAAATTTTTCCACTACCATTTCCCCAATAATTTTCACATAAATATTCAAACTTGTATTGTACATATTCAGTATTTCATCCACCTGATGAAGCCATTGTATGGCGAAACAATATTGTAGTGGTATTTACAATAAAAGAATTTTTGAAACTAGAAGTTTAATTACTTATTTCTTAGCGCTAAATACAATAATTGACATCAAATTTCAAATTGTGTTCATTTAATCTATATACACTCTGCGACAACTAATTACCCTCACAACAAAAATACAATTTACATAATTATTTTAGGTATAAAGACAACATAGTTGTTTTATGTAACAAAGAATGCTTAGATAACATGTGGATATATTTGTATTTGTCAGTTTTGACGCAGTATTAAAGTTTTACTGTGATATGACTGTTACAAGCGACTAAAACGCGACAACGAATTAGCCTCACCAGTAAAAACTTTATTTTGAAATAAATTGTGTTAAAAACAATGCGTCGCCGTAGAAAGTTGAGTACGGAAGAAATAGATAGAATTAAAGCATTGCACGAAGAAGGTTACACCAATTGAAAAATTGCTGGTAGAATCAATAGAAGTCCGCGAGTTGTAAATAATTTGTTCAAAATATAGAAAACTATGAAAAAAATTACGAAGGGGGCATTCAAACTACAACTACCGAGAGGGAAAAGAGAAATATTCTACGCGAAGCTTCTAATTCCTGTTGTACTACCAGAAAAATTAAGCAAGCCGTTCAATTTGTGGCGAGTTTGAGGACTGTAGAAAGAATAATTAAAAAGTGTGCACATCTAAAGCGGCGTAAATTACAGAAAAAGATGGTTTAAAAGCAAAAGCAAGAAAATGGACTAAACTTTGTGAGAAACCATATGGGCTGGATTGGTCGGTGGCGAACAGTTATTTTCACGGACAAGAAACGTTTCTGTGTGAATGGTCCCGATGGTTATTTGTATTATTTTCATAACTTAGTAGAAAAATTTGCGGCTGCTCGATATCATAACAGGTAAGCCGGGGTAATGGCATGGGGTGCTATTTCTTATAACGGTGTGGTGCATCTAGAAATTTTAGATGGTATTCAAAATGTCCGAACGTACACAGGACCATGAGAGGTTTACCATGGACTGTTCAACATGATCGCGCTGCCATTCACACCGCACGGATTATTAGTACCTGGTTTGAAGACCAAAATATAGAAGTCCTAGAGTGGCCTAGTGTATCACCCAATTTAAATATTTTTGAAAATGTCTGAGGATGGGTTACGAGATTATATGGTGATGGTCAACAGTATCATAACACTGTACAACTAAGCAACGCAATAGAGGCTGCTTGGAACGTCATACCCTAAGAATATTTAAACACTTTTTTCAATTGATTACCAAATCGAATATTTGAGGTTATTCGCAATGGGGGGGGGTCACACTCCTTATTAATATTGTTACGTCAATTCGTTAGTTCTACAGCTTTCAATTTTGTAGTACTATTTCCATATACATAACCTGAGTTGTCCCTTTTTTTTGTGCGCGGCTATTAAGACGTCGCAGCAGCTACGCCAACTTTTTTAATTGAAGTGCGATTAATGTTAAAAATTGCATTTAATACTTTAATTTAATTATAGTTTCGACAGCAATATAACGATAAAGGTACTATAGTTGCCTTTATTCCTAAAATAATTATGCAAACTGTATTTTTCTTTGTAAGGCTATTCAGTTGACGGAGTATACATATACTCAAATCCAGCAATAGCAAAGCATTGCCTGGTTCAGCTGGTATTTCATAAAATACAAATAATTCGTAGAGATATAATGAAACAGAAGTACATAATGAATGTTGACTGACATCACATACAAACTCATGGCATTTTCTAGTAATACCAAACCTTAGTAGCATAACTTGTAGACGTGTAGAATTTTCTTGACTTGTATTTTTCTATTCGAGTAAATTAAAAGAGGTGGTTTTCTATTATTCTATTCGAAAATTTCATGAATTAGGGTAATTTAATACTCGTAATTACAACTGTATTTGTTCCCCTTAACTATCGTTACAATATATTGTAATAAGTATTCAATAAAAAAGATATACAAATTAAGCAAAGTGATGATTGGTTTTGATAATTTCAACAAAGTAAACACACGTACAGACACATATTAATACCGACAAATTTAACAAACAACTTACGCATTCTTCGTACTAACGCTCCCCTTGAAAACTTGTAGATCGTATTTGATACACGATCTTGAAATCTACCGTCCAAGATCGTCGTTATCTTTTTTTAAAAAGCATTCGTGTTTAATTCTATGCATGTCGACTTATTTGTCAGTGACATCAAGTATTTATTAAAGGTGAATGCGAAGAGTTAAAGATCTGACTAGGAGGACGTTAGAATGTGAAGAATCCGAAATGTGTCCGTGAATCGGTGATTCAGGACGGCGAACGCCTTCTTCACATTATAACGTCAGAAATGCCTGGTATGTCTACCAGATGAATCTATTAGGCATTTTCATTTATGGCCGCATAATAAATGTGAAGTGGTGTAGGTTTTAGAATTCCTAATAATATAAATAAATAGTTATGTGTTTTTGATATTAATCGGGAACTCCATCTGCTAAGTCGTTTACACAAAGTACCTATTGCACCATATAAGAGATTTAATCAAAGTCATTGTAGAGAAAGCAGCATTCATTTGACGAACTCTACCATTATTTTTGTTTTTATTATGCGTTATATATATAGTTAATTATTTCTACGGAACCAATAGATAAATATTTAGTTATAGATCTGCTTAGTAGTTCTATAGTTCTAAGTATGATTTGGAGAAACGTAGTCTAGATAACTAGTTGCATCATGTGCATTTTTGTTATCGAAAACGGCAGCCTTTGTTAGTGTTATTGTTTATGACATTAATGACATTCCATTAGAAGCGGAATTATAGTGCCAAGTATATTCAGAGTGTCCTTGAAATAAAGAGACAGCTTATGAAAAATGTAAAGATGTAATTACATAGAATACAAATCCAAAATATTGTGAGTCAATTACGACACGAACCCCAAAATTAAAAAACCGCTGAAAACAAAATTATGTGATTGAATTTACATGCAAACATAGGCTGTAATTTTTATGATTATAAAAACTCTGTAGGTTAACATTTTTTAAATAACTGTCGAAGTATATAAAAACTCTACAATGGAACAGCTTTGTTTACTCCGGGTTTAGTAACATCAATGTAATTACGTACGAATATATCAGCTGTGAATCATTTATAAACTCGATTTGTAAATAGGTGAAACAGGTAAAAAGCTCCGATGAAATGTTCGAAGTGTCCGCTTCTGGCGTGAAGACACGCTGTAGACAAATATTTTCTAAATATCTTGTCATTCTTTTTATTACGTTTGCGAAGGAATTTGCGGAAAATATTTTGAGTTTATATTCTATATAATTACATCTTTCTTTATTTTATGTGTATTACGCGAATATTTTTTTTGTTACGAGAAGTAGCAAATATAAAATATTAACATGGATTATGAAAAAACAGCTATTGAATTTACACGCAAACACACGCTACAATGTTTATATTTATAAAAGCTCTTGAAGATAACATAGTTTAGACAGCTTTGTCTGCTAAGAATTCGAGAAAAGGTTGTTAAAATTTCAAAGTGAGGCCGACAAAAACAAAACTACTCCTTTTGCTATTGTCGATCAGCTTCAAGATATCGTCTCTGATACTTTTTATGATAAAGTCGGTCGCACGGTGACGTGACAAGTATTTTTTAAATATCGTCGTCATATTTTTTTCGCTAATGAGAGGAAATTTTGGGAAAATATTTTGGGTTTATATTCTATATAGTTACATCCTTCCATGTTTCATACGTTACCTTTATTTCACTCTGTAGTATCTATTATAGCTAATGATCGGCTTACAAATTTCAAACGAACTTGATAAAAATGCTTTAGTTGCTATTGGCGCGCCGTCGTACCGTTAGATGCCTAGTGGTAGCGTAAAGAACAGAGAAGAAATAAAAGAGAGAGGAAAAAAACAAGGCTTCAGGCAACTTCGATTGCCCCACCTACCCGCTCCTGCCACCGTCTAGCGACCCACCCGGACACTAAGATAGCCTCAGCTCAGAGGTGGGAGACCCAGAGGTACGAAAAAAGGTGGATTAAGGCGCCACCGAATTTGGTACCGCTAGACGCCACAAATCCGGAAACACAACAACTGAAAGTATGTCACGCAACGCGGCGGGTAAATGTTCGGACTCCGGGCTAAGAACCACCAATCTTTATTATAAAAGTATTCGTAAGTACAACGTATAAAGAGAGTAATTATTTAACGAAAAAGTTAGAAAGAAAAAATAGAAAGCGAAAATACAATGTATTCATAAAAAACACTGAATAGCTTCTACACAAAACCTCCATTCAAATACATATTTTTCTGGTTCACAAGTTGTGAGCGTGAGCCTTAATACAAAATTATAAGCCGGATCTATTGAGTAGACCCTGTGTATGTCTAGAGGCTTAACTATATGCTAAATAAAACTAAAACTAAAATTAAAGAGAAAATTGGCGTAAATTAAACAAAACAAAGTTTGACAATGGTTCTATAATATCTTAAAAACGAATTGATTGTTTAAATTTAAAAAAATATATATAAATAGAAAACAAATAAAAAACGTATATAAATAAAAAAATTAAACATAATAAAAAAGAAAATATATCTGAATTTAAAGTCGTCACATCTTAGCGAAAGAAAACGAGATTTTATTTTAACTTCTATGTGTAAGAAATACGTGTCATTGATCTCGTTGACGACTTGCGCAAATAAAGACAAACTCTATGAAGAACAGTAAATTTGACAAGCAAAGGTCGTTTTCTTTTAAAAACCAAAAAAAAAGTAGATGAATGAAATTTTACGTTGTATTCTTAAAAGTGGAATTATTTTAAACTGAAATATAGCAAAGAAGAAAAAGAAATAAATATTTCTGCTTTGAATTAATCTATAATAAGATTATGAATTTAAATTACCTAGTATAAAAGAAAAGAAAAATTAATTAATTTGTTAACTCTGAATATTTATAACTTATAAATATATTAACCAGTAATATCTCACCCAAAGTATTTGAACGATCTACAGAAGAAATTACGTTATCTTTTAAACTAATTAAGTACTTAAAGTGGCTAGTACGCGTACTTAATATTTCAAATTACGTATAAAAAAAGAAAAACGGAGAAAGTGATTCTTAGCTTTGGTCCACCGAAAGTCGGAAGTGGGCGGTCCTAATTTCCGCTGATTAATTTGGTTGTTGTAGCCAGGAATAGATCGTATATATTATTCGGCAAGTCGTAAAAAAACTGTGAGAGCTTCAATAGCCCATGGAAAAAAAAACACCTATTTAAGGGTGCAAGTAAATGAATAAAAATTAAAAGAAATGAATTAACTTCAGAATACCTACCAGAATGGTGGTTTAATTACACACAACTTATATGTCGGTAATGGAAAACGAACCCCTCTCGCCGTAAAAATCTCTTCACAGGTAAATTGGTACTTCCAATAAAAATACGTGAAGCTCGATTAAATCACTTAAGAATAGGAGGGCATGGAACAAAAACGATACCTCTTAATAAGCGATCATAAAGCCCTAAACTCAAGCGTCCACGTGGTGAACGAGAAAGGAATCAACGCCGGATATAAGCCGGTGTCTGTCTTCGAACTGAGCGACAAGTACGCTAGATGAATACGAAGAATTACGAACAAATATGAAGACAGCGCTAGTACAAAGGGACAACTACAGCCAGTTTCAAAATTAAAAGAACAAAATGAGCTCTAATTTGCGACAAATAATTAAGCCGTTACGAACACGTAACAAGATGTTTTAAAAAGCAAGAGGTGGTGATTGCTCATCCGTACTAAAGTTTACAAGTTATTTAAGGAGTTAGTCGCTTGAAATTCAGTTCGACTAAGAAAACTTATATTCCAAACAGTGGGAGATTTAATCAACATTTTAGATCCAGAGTTCGGACATTCATAAATTAAATTAAATTTTATTGCCTTTAAATTGACCAATATTTCACTGCGAATTCTGTCTCATCCCTCAACTTAATTTGCTGGTGACAGTGAAACAATACAATACAAATTTACATTTAAACATTGGGTTAAGATAGTCATCAACGGATAAAACAAAACTAAAAGAGTTAGCTAGATCGTTTATAAATATCAGAAACAGGATAGATCGTAGGATAGACCCCCTACCCCCTGGTAATCCTTTCATAACTGTGGCAAGATTATACTTTTTCCTTGTTACTAGTTAGTTACTACTACCTTGTTGGTAAGAATTCATCCAATCATACGATGAACCAGGTATATCAAAGAAAACCCGATGGGCCACAAAATCGAAGACCCTCGACATCAACGCACAAAGTAGTATAATATAAATTGTTTAGAAATTAGTGAATTTGACGCATTAGTGGCGTACGTAGAAAAAGCCAGTTTTCTGTGACATTTAGGTTACGTTAAATTATATATTAACTATTAAAATCTATTAATAGAAATGAAATTTGTATTATACTCTTATACTCTTTAAATTATTATAATTTCGTTAGCTTCATATTCAAAATTCGTACATACGAGGTTTGCTATTTATATAAACAGAATAACAAACAAATACAGATATTTATAATTGGAAATGGTTTTAAAATATCCTTCGTGAGGATGAATGCACTTTTGCGTCAGTTGGACCAACTTTCACAGCACTTTTCCCATTCCAATTATTGAGGTATCTCCAAAATATGCATTTTGTACACATCAACCGCTCCTTCTGGCGTCGAAAATAGATCACCACATAGTTTATTTCTTCACATACGGGAACAAAAAGAAACCACCGGGTACTCAGGGCTATACCGTGAATAACCTATCAATACGATGTTTTGACAAGTCAAATATTGAGTTGCTTGTACCGACATGTGAAACCCCGCATTGTCACGGTGAAGAATTATAGTTCGTTGCTGGTTGTTCTTTCTTATTTCACCAAAGACATGTGGCAAGCAAACGGTTGTAACTATTCCGAATTGACCGTTCTACGATCCTCTAGTGGATCTGTAGGCACATGTACAGCTTTCTCAAGAAGCAGGTGATCATTAGCTTCGAAGTACTTCTTGCGCGGACAACTTTTATTGGGCTTGGCTCATCTTGGAACACCCATACTGTCGACTACTATTTGCTTTCGGACTAATACGCATATATCCAAGATTCGCCCTATGCAGATGTTATGTAAGGCTTTTGGCGCACCAAGATTGTATTTTTTGACCATGGCTTTGCACAAATCTACACAAGCCTTTTTTTGAGCGCTTGTCTGATTATGCGAGAACCAACACTAACAATTTTTTTAAGGCTAAATCTTCATGCCCTACCTTATGTACGTTTGTCACACTAATACCCAGGGATGCCTAAATCTCACGGTATGTCACATGACGATTTTACATTATCAGCTCACGCACAGCATCGATGTTTCTGGCACAACGACCTTCTTTAAATTCGTCCGCGAACGAACCACGGCCACAATTGAATTCACTAAATCAGTGACATACAGTAATTTCGTTACTTTTGTTTTGTTTTGACGGTGTTCTATCGCCAAAGAAATGAGTTGATCGATGCATTGTTGTTGAGATCATCGACGTCGGTAGTCGCTTGAGTCACTTGTAAATTTTCACGAGATAATTCCAGTTTTCGACTGAGATGTAATTCTTAGGTCACTGTAAACACTTCAATTTCGGAGAGATAAATAACTACCCTCGTAATACTTTAGTTTTAATAACCGCTATACATATTTTTGGCATTGACTTCTATATGCTCGTTCGACTTGGTTAAGTAAGTCATTTGAAATTTGTGTACTGCTTTTTGGTATATCTCCGACTGGTTTAGATTAGGAGAACATAAAGGCCACTGGATAACTGTCAGAACATTTTAGATAAGCCATTCTATTACAGCGACTTTAGCAGAATACTTGAAATCTATATCATGACGGAACTGCCATATGACAGGCAAATATTCTTCAGTAAATAGAGACGTTACAGTTATGAGGGTTTCTATTCCTATGAGAATTTACGCGATATATGAGGCCTATCAGTTACAATGGGGCGCTGGCCTATATCATTATATTTCTACCTCCATACTTTAAAACTGTTCGGTTGAATTTAGAATTAAATGCTTAGATCCGGACGCTATGCTATAATTTTTCTCTCCGGACACTGTCGGTTTACTTTTATTTCATTATATCACAAAGCATTTGACCAATGACCTACGGTTCGATGGGGTTGAGCCTAAACAAACTCCTGTCGTTTCATTCGATTTGCTTTTGACGCCAAATGATTTTTCTTCATGCAGTTCTGTTTCGTTGAGTCGGCTCCTTATTGTTCTTAGAGACAGTTCTGAGGCTGCAGCAGATCATGATGAATTTCATAGCAGCTATTCTGATACGGCTATCCATCTGTTTTTCGTGTTCTTCGTAATGTTTTTGATGTATTTTCTATTGTTTTTTATATGTTATATTTTATAATACTTAATTGCATTATATACAATCTTTCTCAACTGGCAAATATGTAAAGTTCGAGCAGTAATTACACTTTTGGAGATTTTGTCTTTACAATATATTATATTTAGGCCACGAATACAATTTCTTTTTCATTTATTTGCGGTTATATTGTTTTGCTAACCAACCGACTAATGAAGCACAATTCGGAAATGAGACGATTAAAGTACTTTAGGTCGATGGAGTTGCAAAACAGGATTACATTAGTATATTATGCAACGAGCATTTAATGTTGGCTATTAAGACAAGAGTATGAGGGTTCGTCGTAAAGAATACGACTGTCTTAATAACCATTAAATTCAAATAGCATACACTATTTTCTCTACAACCTGCTATAATAACGAACAAAATTTGCATTTAATTGTCAAAATTTATTTACTTCAAATTACAACTATGTTCAATATAGTTATATCTAGCGAACTGTTACGCAAACTATTACATATAAACAAGCCACATAAATGTCGGAAAATCAAAGTTAAAAAAATAACTACTATGTATCATTTATGATACATTATTTACATGCGAACTAACATTAGGACAACGGCATAGGCAATAGAGTAGGTGACTGAATATTGACAAAATTTAGATATGTAGAAATGCTCATGGCAATACTTGATATTGACCGAATATTCTTGTACTTTTTCTACGCTCTAGTGACAAGCGCAGATCCGCGGAGATCTCAAGGAACGAACTTTATTGCTTTCAGCTCCTTAAATAATCCCCAACTGAATAGAAGGACGGCATTTTAGTATGCAATTATTCAAAATTTAAAAAGTAGAACAATATGTTGACAAGATCGTGATTTGTATCGTAATTAATCTCATTAGAGTACACGTAGTAAATGTCTAATAAATTAATTATAATATGGGAGTGAGAAAATGGTATATTAAAACACAAGTTTCATAAAGCATCATTTTGGCGCACGAGTTCATGTTTAGAAAACGAGTTTTCTAAAAAATAAGTGCAACAGAAGGCTTTAGGAGACAAGTTTTTAAACTATTACTTCTATTTTGCATTTTTTACATCAATAAATTAAAATTATTTAAGTTCAGAGTTTTATTTTTATATAAAGTATGGAGTCGGTTGACATTTTCAAATTTAAATATTGCTATCCCCAAAATACTATTTATTAGTTTTCATTAACATTACGTGACAATTTATTTAAAAATATAAACCTGACATACTGTGATATCATAAAGTTTCTAGGACAAAGATGGCCTTGAAATAGAAAATATATTTCTGAACTTAAGTCGATACTCGTAATTCAACTTTAGCTTTTAAAATTATTTTGACAGTGTCATGGTGACATCAATAAACATGTCATTTGATTTTAAGATACAAGAAAACAACAAGGTCAGCTAGTATTCAAGATTTTATTAATAAAGAAAAAGGCGAAATTAAAACAAATGTTGAAATTGTTGTTAATTATTTTCAATTCCCAATTTTGTACGCCTTCTCATCTTGTTAAAGGCATTTTGCAGCATTGCGGGCGTTATTAATGCACATTCTTCAATAATTCTTTGGTATAGATCTTGAAAATTAGCAACAAGAGTTTTAAATATTCTATTCTTTAGGTGCGGAAACACGAAAAAGTCCATAATTGTCAAGCAAGGTACGAACAGTTGGAACATAAGGAACGAACAGTTGGTCTATCAGTCTCTCAAAATACACCAACAATTGGAAAGGCAATTATAAACATTTTTGAGAATTACAGCTAACTCTAGGAAGTGCTCTCTAAAATCATCAATACATACACGCTGGTTGTACACCGTAATTCTATCAATTCACACTCCAGTTCGAAAATAATTATGTACGGAAGCGAGTATGAAGACGAACAGGGGAACGATTTGCAGCGTGTTTTAAGCCCCAGGCTTAGTAATAATATAGGTTCCGTAATGGTGTGGGCACACATATCAATGGAGGCCACTACAGAATTAGTGTTCATCGAAGGGGACTCACTTACGGCGAAACGGTATATTGAGGATGTTTTGACATATCCCGTGGTTCCATTCGTTTCATTTATTGGTGATGATTTTGTCCTGATGCAGGGCAACGCGAGATCACTTTCAGCGAGAAGCGTCAGTGAATTATTGGCAGAAGTTGGCATTCGAAAAATCAACTGGCTAGAGCATGTCCGCCGGTCGAAAATCCTATGGAACTTCTTTGGAACATGTTAGGTAAACGTGTTAGATCTCGTGTAATAGCACCAACCACATTAAACGAGCTACATGAAGCTCTTCAAGAAGAATTGGGGAATATTCCACAGAATGCAATTCGGGAGCTCATTGGTGGTATGCCACTCCGTATGCAAGCAGTAATTAGGTCTAGTAAATATTGAAGTCTATTTTAAGTTCTAATATTCGTTTTTTGTACCTCTAAAATGTATTGTTAACATAAATTTTGCTGAGTATATACACTTTCTTCGTTTTCAGTTTGCAGTCACATGACTAACTATGTCATACTATCTCAGACAAAGAATCTATATACTTTGTTTTTCAGATATATTGAGCTACAAATATTCAGAATTGAAACGTATGTCATTTGATACAAGACATACGTCTTTGAAATTTCTTCGTAGCAAAGACAAAGAAAAATAATATTAGCATGTCTTGTATAATATGAGATACCGACAACTGTTTTAGTCAAAAGAGAAAATACAATACGTATTTATCGACATATACAGGTTATGTTTAGTGCGCTCTACTTCTTACCTTGTTTGTATTTTTACGTTGATATTTTAATATTTCTTATTTATAAAATCTGTTCTTCTTGCAACAATAATAATCAGTTTCGAGTAATTAATCGTAAGTATTTAACGTAATATTTCTTAATTAAATTATTTTACTTTGACACTGACAAATAACATTTTTTGATAAATTGATAAGCATATCGCAAAATGTAATTTTCATAATATGAAGTGATATAAAATTTCATGTTTGTGTTCTTTTTGTTGTAGAATATGCCAGGTAAACGTCTAGATTCACAGGCACAAAATCTAGTTGCCAACCTTCTTCATTATTTTGAAGAAGAGAAATATAATAGAGGTCCATTATTGTCTGTAGATTCAGTTTATGAGGTAAGATAACACCAAATTAATATCTTTAGATTAATGAGGAAAAATATTTTTAGAGAGTAGCAAGTGCTCTTAAGATCTCTGTCCAAACCGTTTACAATATCAAGCAACGTGGGACATCATGACCTGGAAAACAAATACCCCGACGTAAACCAAAAACCAATGATTTGCCAGAAAGCTTGAAAATGGAAGTCCGAAATACTTTATACGACATGTTTCATCAAAGTATTCTAAGCAATTTTATTTTCATAAATGATTTATTTTTTAACGATATACTTTTTTAGAAAAACATGTTACATTGAAAACATTGAAGACTGAACTGGAAACTAAGCAAATGGTGCAAATAGGAAAAACATCTCTTTCCATTTTACTCAAACATATCGGTTTCAAATATAAACAAGAAGATAATAGAAGAGCATTAATGGAAGAACTTGATGTTAGTGTAATGCGAAGTGTATTTTTAAGGAAGTACATTGAGAATACAAATTCTACTTTGCGTCAAGTTGTCTTTTTAGATGAAACATGGATATTTTCCAAAGGATCGAAAACAAGGTCATGGCAAGATGATACAGTAAAAAGTGTTCGAAAACCAGAGGGCTATGATGGGAAGAGATATATTATTTTACATGCTGGTACAGTGGAGGGATTTATTGATGGTGCTGCTCTTATATTTCCATCTAAATCAACAACTAGGGATTATCACGGTGACATGAATAATGAACTATTTAAGGCGTGGACACAAGATAAGTTAATACCTAACTTAGAAGTCCCTTCACTTATTGTTATGGATAATGCTCCTTACCATAGTGTAGTTTTAAATAAATCCCGGAACACTTCATGGAAAAAGGCCAATATTATAGAGTGGCTACAAAACAATACCATTAATTATTCTGCTGATATGACAAAGTTTGAATTACTGCAACTGGCAAAAAGAAACCGTAAAGAGAAAGTTTATGAAATTGATGAACTGTTAAGAAATGCAGGACATGAAATTCTTAGACTGCCACCATACCACTGTGACTTCAATGCTATTGAGCTAATTTGGGCAAAAGCAAAAACATATTACAATGTGCACATCGGTAGGGATGGTTACACCGACGAAAAGGTGAAAGAAATGTGGAAGGAGGCATTACATACATGTGATAGTAATACATGGAGTAACTGCATAAGGCATACTGATAATTTAATAAAACAATGGTATGAAAGAGAAAACTGCTTGGTAGACTTGGATATAGATCCAGTAATAATCAATGTTACAGAATCAGCCTCTGATTCAGATTAATATATGAAATTGCAACTAAAGGTGTCATATTTTATATTAGTACAAGACAACATTATTTTCTGTCTATGATAGTGTTTTTATGATTGTATTAGAAAGATTCTATATTTAAGCTTCCATGTAAATATGTTTTATTCAAATAAATATTTCTTATTAGACCAATTGAATTATTTGCTATTTGTACATACTTCTATTCTCTAATATGCTCAGTTAATATATGAACAATTCAAGAGTTTGCAGATACAACTAACATAAATTGCGAAGATAAAGAAAATAGCTTTTGTCACATACTGCACTACTGTTGTTCATTGAGTTTAGTATGCTGTATGGCATTTTAAAATCAGGTTTTAATAGTCTTATGCAGAATAACATTAAAAAATATCAGCGGTCACTTGTGCAGTCACATCCATATCTGTTAACACTAGAATAGAATAATACATGATACAATTTCGCTATTTTGTATTTATTGTATTGATTAAGGTATCTGCATTTAATTAAGTTGACTAGTTTTTATATGAGCAAGTTTAACAAACAGTTATGATATTTTTTTAGCATACTGATTCCAAATAAAGTTATATCTTCAATGGTTTTACTTAGCTTAGCAATGTAATAATTGAACTGTATAATTAATTTATACATAATACTAATAGTTCTCTATAGCTTTTGTAAACAAATTAATTATTCGTGTAATTATTATTAACCATTTTCTTGAAAATAATAATACCAATATAATCAAGGTGAGCTTTTATTTATTTAATTTTGAATGCAAAAAATTTGATTATACATATGAAACAATCAAAATTTAGCTTCCAATTTTCTTATTTCCCAACCTTTCTGTTCTACTTTTTGGTTATATTGAATTGCTTGGTAATTCATTTATGTTAGTGAATTTCTTCTCGTATGATTTCTGCAATTTCCAGATTATTTCTTATTCCAAATTTATTTAATGCGATTAATGCTAGAAGTGAAGCATCTGTTTACAATACATGAAAAGCTGCATTTTCTACATGTACCATTGTCTTCTTTAAAGAATATTATTTTATATGCCTATTTGAGATTTAAAACTTCCAAATTTACTGTGTTTATACTTCAAAAATTTTAGGTTATGTCATACGGCATCGTTCCAATTTCATTACCATTACATTGGTCAATAACATCGATTGATTAAACAGGAAAAACATTTAGAAAATAAATAGAAAACATTATGTATTTATATCAAATAGATATGATAATGAAATAACAATTTTATATTTATAAAATACCTAAACCTCTTTTGACTGGAAAGTATCGACTAGATTGATACTACTAAAAATAAATGAAAATTGATCATGTGACTGCAAACTGAAAACGAACAGAGTGTATATACTTTTTCTTTGTTTGTGATATTGTTTATTAAGATTGGAATAAATATCATATTGTTTTTTAAATAGTCCATTAGGAAGTCTTTTGTCGATAAAAAATCAAAAGTGGACACTAAAAGCCAAAATAACAAACGTGGCCGATTTTTTTTACATCTGAGTGTATAAATATAAATGTTATAAATACTTCATTGCATTAAGCCATATACAGTGCTTCTCAAAAGTCCCCTCCCCCTCTTATCTTTGGAACGATTATACATTCAAGTGAAATTTGGAAACTGAATATTATAGGTTATAAACTTCCCTATTAGTGATGATAGATGACGAAATCGTCATAGATGACGTCACAAGGCCATTGTGACCAATAATTTTAAATGGAACGCTACGGCAAGCGACACCTATTTTAAAAGGTATCGAAAAAACCTATTCAATGATACTAATTTTGTTTGTGTTTGAGGCAGTTTTAATGGCTCATTAGTAAACATGAAAATTTAAATTCCATTCAGTATGATATTAAATACAGATTTAAGAAATAGTATGTACTTAAAGAAATTGCTCGAAGTGACCTCCATTTACTTCCTGACAGTAAAATATCCTATTTTTAAACTCTTCTCGTACTTCTTCAAATGTGTCTGCGGAAACAGCCTCACATTCTGCAACAATACGCTGTTTTAAAACGTCAATATTGTCAAGTTAATACTAAAATTCCAAATTCAAGCTCCGCCTCTGGATAGTTGTCAAATAATCTGACGTTTTTGTTAGTCTCCGAAATACGATGTTTTTGTAATTGTCGAAGTTTTTGTACATTTAATAATTTGTGTATTGTTGATCGAACGTCTCACTGTTTTAACAGCTTTTGGTACTTTTAATATTTTTGTACATTTAAATAATTTGTTAAACTGTTGTGAGCCGAAAGTTTAAGTGCTTCAAGAAGCGAAATGGTACGTGCTTTAGGTGATAAAGTAGCAGCGGTCCTAATTCTTGGTGAAACTAGACAAAATATTCATGCAGCAGAACGCATTTTTAATGAGAGGTTTCCCGATCGCCCCATTTCGAGGACTTATTTAAGGGAGCTTCTTCGTAAGTTTGAAACAACGGGTAGTATTAATGATACGAAACGATCTGGCAGACCACAAATTTCTGATGAGAAAAAAATTTATATACTGGCAGAAGTAAGAGTTAATCCTACTTCTTCAACAACTCAAGTTGCATCTACCTGTGAAGCCAGTCGAAGTACAGTACACAGGGTGTTGAATAAATACAAATTTCATCCATACAAATTAAAAATGGTTCATCAACTCTCAGACGACGACCCAGACCGAAGACTAGAATTTTGTGAAAATATGGAAACTAAAATTAACCAACAGCTAGACTACGTCAAAACAATTTATTTTAGTGACGAAAGTACTTTCTATCTAAATGGAAATGTAAATACACAGAATGTGAGGTACTGGAGTGACGCAAATCCTCACCTGTTTCGTGAAACACATACCCAATTTCCCCAGAACGTGAATGTTTGGGCAGGTATCCTGGGAAACAACATCGTTGGACCTCTTTTTTTAAATACTAATTTAACTGGTGAGGTTTATCTGGAGATGTTGCAAAACGCAATAGAACCGTTAATCCTTGAAATTTTGGAAGATAATCCAGATGAATTCGGCAATTTGGAAATAACATTCCAACAGGATGGTGCTCCTCCAACTATTACGGTGCAGTAAGACGGTATTTGCATGAGGAGTATCCCGGTAGATGGATTGGACGACGAGGTTCAACAGAATGGCCACCTCGATCATCGGACCTCACACCTTTGGATTTTTTTCTGTCGGGGTACCTTAAATCGAAGGTTTACGCCACTGAAGTTGACAATATTGACGTTTTAAAACAACGTATTGTTGCAGAATGTGAGGCTGTTTCCGCAGACACATTTGAAGAAGTACGAGAAGCGTTTAAAAATAGAATATTTTACAGTCAGGAAGTAAATGGAGGTCACTTCGAGCAATTTCTTTAAGTACATACTATTTCTTAAATCTGTATTTAATATCATACTGAATGGAATTTAAATTTTCATGTTTACTAATGAGCCATTAAAACTGCCTCAAACACAAACAAAATTAGTATCATTGAATAGGTTTTTTCGATACCTTTTAAAAGAGGTTTCGCTTGCCGTAGCATTCCATTTAAAATTACTGGTCACAATGGCCTTGTGACGTCATCTATGACGATTTCGTCATCTATCATCACTAGTAGGGAAGTTTATAACCTATAACATTCAGTTTCCAAATTTCACTTGTGAATGTATAATCGTTCCAAAGATAAGAGGGGGGGAGGGGACTTTTGAGAAGCACTGTATATAAACTAACTTTAGTTAAACTATATAGTGGTTTGTTCACTGGACAATTTCTTCCATGTGTAATAATCCCATAAATTGCGTATTGTTGTTTAGAAATATAATTTATATAATAAATGGGGTAAATAATTGTAGTATATTTTGAATGCATGACATGTTATATTAATTTAATTTCAAATGTATGCGTCTCGGACTTATATTGTTAACATAATTTCGAAAAAGAACAAATATACTATGGTAAAACCATAAGAGTCTCACATTTTAAACTTATATTAAACCTAATTATTTTTAACGACACAGCCAAAAAATATTTTCAATTTAATTTTGTTCAAAACATAATACAAATGATGTTATAATTGTTACTCTTGTTTACATATACATACGCGCACGTAAGGTACGTTTCTGAATAGAATCGAATAATTAATCACATCTTCACTCGGTAAATTACCCCGCAACCACCAATAAATCAACGAAACATTCCATTTAAATGAAGATGTTATCTGCGATGTATAATTTCAATGATTAAACGTCGTGTTTTGTTTAAAAATGCCAGGGCGAAAACAAAGGAGAAGCTTATCGGGAGTTCGGATCGAGAAGACCGCATGCATTCGTACAGCAAAATATACCAACACACGTATAAACTTAACTGCCTATGACAGGCCTACATCGTAAGCTATTATATTATTGTTGCAAACGAATTGCAATCATATGTTGCCCTACTATAAGGAAACTAATTAAATGAATAGACACCTTACTATTTCATATATGCAGTATTTTAAAAATTTTATAGTTAATGAATCTATGTAAATCATTTAAAAAAGGTATATAACCCCTTACCACAATAGACTGAGAGTCTATACGTGGACGCCGTGTAAAGTAGTTGTTGCGTAAACGGTGTTCTAGCTTTACTGTGCCCCATGTGCGACACCTTGATTAGTGGTTTTTACCTACTGATGGTGACAACTTAGTTGTCGAAATACGTATTTAGGATACGATTAATAATTGTGGTAAGGGGTTATATACCTTTTTTAAGTTTTTACTTAACCACAGTCTCCAAACAAAGACTTTTTATGTAAATCATTAAAGAATTTATAAAACATACTATTCAATCTCATCATGGATCAAATAATCAACGGCGTAAAAGAAGTGGATGGAGGATATAGAATGGGACAGGAATCGACGCGGATACTGTGCTACGCTGACGACGCAATCCTGATGGCGGATAACGAGGACGACCTTCAGCGACTGCTATATCGGTTCCAAACAAAAGCAAAGAACTTTAACATGCAGATATCAGTGGAGAAGACAGAATCAATGGTCATAGCAAAAGAACCCACTAGATGTAAACTGGCTGTAGATGACAAACCCATCCGACAATGTATGCGATGCACGTACCTGGGAGTCGAGATAACAAGCTCCAAAAACCTACAACAGGAAGTCAGAACACAAATGAATAAAGCCTCAAGAATTTCTGGCTACCTAAGGGACCTCATATGGAGGAATAAATACATGTCCATCGAAAGTAAAGTCCGCATATATAAAACAGCCGTGAGACCGGTGATTACATACGCAGTGGAAACCCGAGCGGACACAACAAAAACGAGGAGCATGATGAGAGCAATGGGATGAGGACCTAAAGGAATATCAGAGGAGTAAGCTTGAGAGATCATGTAAGAAGCAGGGATATACGAACAGACCTTAAAATTCAAGACTTGGTGCAATTTACGAGAAGAAGACGAAGATACTGGCGAGACCACGTCGACCGAATGACGGGGGACCGATGGGCAGAATGGGTAAAAAACGAAAAACCGAACTCAAGGAGACCTCCTGGCCGACCTCCCAAGAGATAGTGCGAGAGCTGGACATCTGCTTCCCAAGAGGCTGAACAAAATTGAAATAGTAGAAGAAACAAGACTAAGTCTTAAGGAAAGAGAAAGAAGAAAAAGAAGAAGATAAAGCATAATACTAAAAACCAAATATTCATCATACAACAACAGTAACGATTGAGATAATTCACATACTAGGATGTCTGATAAGTGTATTTATAACTTAGAAATTGATTCTTTCGCCATTATGTCCAAACTTAGAAATTAATCAAAAACTATAACACATTGCAGAGCCGAAGTTCTAAAACTCTTTAACAACGCCAGATACCACCAAAATTAGAATACTTAAAGGAAAAAGTTAGCTCAGTACAACAGGGAAATTCGTAATATCGAAAGTAGCTCGTGAAGGAAATTCTGTGAGAAGGAAAATAAAACCCAGTGTTCTAGAAATCACAAAGTGCTTAACCTAAGATAGTTCTAAGATAGTTCACAGAAAACATTTACTGTAGATAAAAAAAACACTTGTATCAGATCTGTTACAAAGGGGCTACAACACAAATTTTACAAACTAGCTACTTAGTATGAAATTTTAAAAAACAATTGTTATTTTTATTTAAACAGAAATGCAAACCACATTTGTTGCATTTTATGAACGAAAATCTTTTTTTTTTTGTATTTCCGGATCCAATTTTATACAGACAGGCAGCTATTTCTACTCGAAATTGAGCTAGCTTTAAAGTGTTTTTATTTTCTCGCTGATTTTCAACTCTTGGATATAACAACGAAGAGTTCACTATTGATTGGTCCAGTAAATGATAAAATATTCTTATATACCTTTTTTGGATCGAATTTTTATTTTATATCTTCCTATGGGACTGTTCATCAAATCTACGCCTCCCATGTGCCGATTATACTCCTGTATAAGCTTGGGCAGTCTGCATCAATTTTCTGTTTTTTGTCTTTGGCATACCTGGCATTTTCAAAACTTACACCTCGTTTCAAATTTTTGAATTGTTTCTCTTGGGGAAATTTACAGTTTCACAATCTGTTTCTTCTGACTGTGCCTAAAACCAGAATTCCTTTATTTTCTAGATGGGCCACTAAAGGTAAACTTGTATAGTAATTGTCAGTCTAGACAATGTTATTTTTACCGGAGTATACTTCGAAATTATATACAAATCCGGAAACCCAAGCAAGAACAAACAATTTCATGCCGCATTTGTGAGGCGTTTTAGGCATGTACTGTTTTAATTGATGTTTTTACCTTTACTTGCAGAGATTTGCTCATCAATGTACAAATGACATTGCCGTGGAACAGTTTTTAAGCGCGGTGCTCAATTATGGGCCTCAACTTATGAAGCTTATCATGCATAGGATTTTCCTTTGGTAGCATATCCGCATTGTTATTGAAGTGTAGAAACTGTATTACCATTTCAAATTTATTTTCGCTCATAGCCTCTCTAATTTGTGTGAAACCTAAATTACTGCCCCAGTAACATCTTATATTTGGCATATACACAACGGACATATATATACAAATACCAAAGTATCTTCGTAAATCTTGTTCAGTAATGTTTGCTGTTTTATTAGCCTCTTTCTGCACAGAAAACAAATTAGATTCATCCATAATTTTTTGGATCAATTCATCTGAGAAAAAATATTTAAAAAATGTATATAGTGTACTTAGATTCATAATGTTGTCAGGTAACTCATTTAAGCCACTAAAGCGTTTAGCATCATTATCTAAGAGCAAATTCTTCTTTTTCCAAATAACATTTTAAAATTTTTCAGTTGATTTTGAACGAACTTCCTTGAATTGTGCATCTTAAATTTCATTTTCCTGTGTCACTACTTATTTTTCTCTTTCATCAGGCAAATCTTCAACTTCTTCATGGACATATCCATCTTCAAATTCTATTAGAATATTTTAAATATCAATGTTATGTTCAGGCGTTAGACTGTCATCTCTATTGTCGTATTCCGTCTCAAATTCACTCTAAATCAGGTCTATCATAATCTAAACCATCACTACCGTCATCGTCCAAAATATGTTCAGCAAATCACTCTAATTCTTTAGCAGATAGATTTTTATTTCTACTCATTTTTTGTTGTTACTAACGTTTTGTAGCAGATCTGATGTAACCCAAAAAAATATTTTTTTTGTAAAATAACAAGGTATTTTATAACTTCTAAATACTATAAAACATACAGCAAACAATCAGTCATAGAATTATTACCTTTTTATTTTAATTGTAAATAAATAATACTGTAAGGAACTAAATACAACACACGCAACGTCATAAGCGGCCACTATTACTAACACTAACCCTCAAATAACGTATCACATGCTGATTACTACCGCCATTTTGCGTATGTGTACTAGAGATGTAGCAGTACCGATACAGAACGGTGTAAGATATTATATATTTGCCGCTCAAATAGAATAATTCAGGGTTTATCTAGGTGTAGCTGATCTGATACATTGCGCGATGTAGGGTTAAGGAACTAGTAAAAGCCTGCTTTGCGATTTCATCAATTCTAACATACTAGGAAAAGTTAGATAATCTCGAGAAAAGGCTAAGAAGGCCAGACAAACGAGACCGGAAATTGACAATAGAGGTTGTCAGATCAGCAGTGGTACTCTGCCACTTTTTAATGCAATCGCTTCACGTCATTTTGACGTCACATGCTAGAGTTTGGTACTCTGTCGTTCAAAGCGATCATAAAATTAAAGCGATCCCTTGCAAATAAAGGCGTTCGCTTTTAGTACATGGCAAACATCTATCTCTTATATAGCAATAGGTAAACCGCTGTGTGTTAGAGTGCGAGAAATAGAAAATGTTCACGTCAAATGTTTTAAAGCAAGAAAAGTAGGTGCAATCGTATTTCACTACAAAATTTAAATTAGCTTCAAAATTGGTTGGAAAATGAATCCTGTAAACAGCAAAATGCTCAATTATTAAATTTGATACCTCATCAACAGATTGCTTACTGAGATTTAAATTAAAACTCCGATCCACTCTGGATTGATAAGATCCACAAGCATAAAAATAAAGTTTAGTAAATATCTTCATTTCAGGCTTGACTGTATTTATGTGATTGGAGTTTTATAAATGTATGCACAATCTATTTACTAACAATTGTACTTAGTTTTTAGTCAGCCAAAAAAGATTAACAAATTCTCCTTGTTTTAATGTAAATGAATCTAATTAATTCCTTCTAATTCTTCCTGCGATGTTAACATTGCGTATTAGTTTTCGACGTTCAGCTTCATTGTAAATGAAAATATATACAACTTATATAATATATCCGACTTTAGTAATGATAATAATTAGTGATATTAACAAAATATTCATAATACATAAGTTTAAAAGCATGTACCTCGAAAGTGTTAAAAATAATATTGAACTTTATTAAGAACTCTGCTAATAACTTGGCTAATAACTAATAAATATTACAAGGGACACCTTTTATATTTTTACACTAGATGGTGCTTTTGAGATATGTAATCCACTATATTCTTAAAGTTTGACATTTGTCAATGAGAAATCTGCGATAGCTTAGAAATTGAGTCAGTAGTTTATTGACAGTGACAGTTTTAAGACAGTGAGTTTGTAAAATAATAGATATTACTCGTGACGGTTTTCGTTAGATAATTTTTTAGGATAATAGAAAGAGTCTAACTCCATAAGAATGAATTATATCGCTTCGGTCAACTTTTGGTAATGAAGCACCATCAGAGAAGACAGTTTACAATTGGTTTGCAGAATTTCGTCATGGCCGTGCCTCAGTGAGTTACGAATCACGTAAAGGCCGACCGAAAACTGTTGTGATTCCAAAAATGCGTAAAATGATAGAACACGATCGACATGTGACCTACAGTGAGGTAGAGGCATCTCTTGGTATATCGCAGACTGCAATTCATTCGATTTTACATGAACATTTATTTGTCCAGATGGATTCCACATAACCTGACCGAAGCACAGAAAGCAGCTCGTGTCAATTGTTGTAAAGAGGTGCGCAAAAAATTCTACGTAGGAACCGCGAAATCCCTATACAACATCGTCATACTTGACGAAAGATGGATATATGCGTATGAGCCGAAAACCAGGCAACAATCTACTGGATGAGTGTTCCAAGACGAACCGAACCCAACAAAAGTTGTTCGTGGAAGAAGCACTTCCAAGAAAATGATTACTTGTTTCTTCGGCTGTACAGGACACATCGCAATAATTCCTTTAGAGGATCGAAAAACTGTTGACGCTGAATAGTATACAGTAACTTGTTTGCCAAAAGTTATAGACGAAATCAGGAAGAACAACCGAAAACGTCGCATTATTCTTCATCACGACAATGCGAGTTCCCATACAGCACGTCTAACAGTTGACTATTTGAAGGAGAAAAGTGTTGAAATAATGCCTCATTGTCCATATTCACCTGACTTGTCGCTGAATGATTTCTTTTTGTTTCCAACTGTGAAACAAAAAATGCGTGGACAGCGATTTTCAACACCTCAAGAAGCTGTCGAAGCATTTGAAACCATGTTTCTGAGACACAACCTTCAGAGAGGAAAAAATGTTTTGAGAACTGATTCGTACGCATGCAAAAGTGTATAGACCATAAACGCGAATATAATATAGTTTGGTTCCAAAAATGTTGTTTTCGTCCCAGATTTTGTAAAAATATAAAAGGTAACCCTCGTATACGTTATAAAAATAGAGGATTCAAATAAGCAAAATTACAGTATTGACAAATAGAAATAATTGACAGATATGTTAGTGTAAAACAATGTAATATAACATCTAATATTCCTAATTTCGTTCTATATTTCTAGAATCTATAGTACGCATATTTTGCCAACTCGCTTTTTCCAGAACGTTTCCGAAATGAAAGCAATTCTGTGGCAGAGTACGAAATTCGATCGCTTATGCTTTGCGATGGAATGACGTCACGCCAGTGCGTTGCAATGTGACAGAGTACCGTGTGTGAGGTGGCGAATCTAACTCCAAAGTCATATAGACCAATCAGTCTATCATCTTTCTTGCTGAAAACCCTGCAAACACAGATAGACAGATAGATAAGAAAGGAATTTATAGCAGAATGACCTTAAAGTAATAGACGATATGCATACCTACTAGGAAGATGAATGAACTCGGCTTTGGATGGTTGAAATTAATAGACAGGGTGAAAAGAATCGCACCGTGACCATTTTCTTCGACAGCCAAGCAAGTAGATAGGCTATGGGGGTTCGGGGCCAAAATCCCATGTATTTTCTTATGGAGGTTCATTTTGCACTTTCAAGGTCATTTGAGCCGTGACGGCATAACTGAGTAACGCGACTAACTTCACGTTGATTATAACTTACCTTCTTACCGAGGCCAATAATTAATGCCACTAGTAATATAGCAAACTTCACATCATTTGAGGGTATCGTATGTGGTCCCCGGGACCTATAAGGGGGCACCAGGGGCCTGCAAGGGGGTACCAGGAGCCTGCAAGTGGGTTGCCAGGGGCCCTGCGGTGTTGAAAATAATGTCAAAACGGCTCTAACTGCAAGGGGCAGCGAGATACCGCTCCTACTTAGGGATGACTCATTATTGATTATAGTTTCATACGCGGCCACCGCGAGACCTCGAGGGCGCTTTGACAGATGTTATAATTAAAGAATTGTATATGTAAAATAGTAAAGCTACCACGTGATCATTATTATCTAATTAAATGAATATAATATATAGCGGAGCATATGTGTATGAGAGACATTCAGTTAGTGTTCATCGTTGAGTTAAGATGCAATCTGTTCAACAAATTAAATCTTCGCTTTTCAATGCTAATATTGAAAATAATAAAGATGCTCTGGCTTCCGGAATTAAAAAATGTAATCAAACTCTCCGAGTATTAAATAATTCGTTGAGTAGTGCTAAAAGTGTTGGGGAAAAACAGAAACTGATAGCTACCATTGCTCAAGTAAAGAGCTTCAAACAAATGTATCGATCTCTTCAAATATCTGGAGGGAGTTACTCACCGAGGAAACGTACTATTGCTTCTTACCATGTTAAATGGGAGGATATCAAATCGGCGTTTCAAAGCGTATTCGAACTGGAGTTATTATTAATCTAAAACATACCGACCCCATATCATTTTTGAAGGATGCATCCATCTTATTCCAACGAAGAATTTCGAATGTGTTAAAGAAGGAAGAGGCCATCAAGGTGAACACAATGTTTTGTGGTGAATTTAAAATACAGAAATCCGACAAAGAGATTAATGAATTAAAATATTTTAACACTAAAAATATACAAATTTTCCAAGACACTAGCTTACAAGAATGGTTTGTTAACTACATACAACAACCAATTCTCGCCGATCTTGAAGAGTTTCAAGAAAGAGACAGCGGCTGGGCGTTATCAACTGTCATCAGTCTCCAAGTAAATACTAATAAATTTACACCTCAACTAGGATCATCTTATATCGAACTACTTCCGCAAATTAAAATTAAAGAAGCTTGTGTTAACGTAAAAAATTATGATCAAGAATGTTTTCTCATGGGCCGTCGTATCGGCGTTATATCCCGTGGATAAGCACCCACACAGAATTACGAAGTATCCGAACCCATCATCTGTGCTAAAATTAACAGGAATTCAGTTCCCAATGACTATGAAACAAATTCCACGGTTTGAAAAACAAAATGATGTTTCAATAAATGTTTATATTTTGAAAAAACTAATGAAAAATTCATCACCTTACTTATGTACCTAACAAAAATGAAACAAACTAAACATGTGAATTTGCTACTTATTCAAGATTTTTACTATAACGAAGATGAAGTGCATGAGGACGATAATGAATCAACTCCTAGTTATCACTATGTGTGGATTAAGAACCTATCACGCCTCGTATCCTCACAGCTATCGAAGCATAAAACAAAAAAGTATTTTTGTGACCGCTGTTTACACTACTTCTATACGAAAACCGCTCTCGATGAACATTACCTAGATTGTCAAGAAATGAATAACTGTAAGATCCGACTGCCTACGGAAGATAATAAGTTTATTAAATTTAACAATTTGAAAAATAAAGTGAAAGCGCCCTTCATTATTTATGCCGACTTGGAGTGTCTACTTGTGCCATGTAAAAATCAAAATAAATATCAAGGACATCAACCATCAGTATTGGATATTATGTCAAGTGTTCATATGATGAATCATTATCATTTTATAGAAATTGTCGTGGTCAAGATTGTATAGAATGGTTTACTAAGGAACTCAAAGCTTTTGCGGAAGATTTAGAAACAGTATTTTTATGCCCCGTACCCATGGACAAGTTAACATCTGATGAACAATATTTGTACGAAAACGCTACAATATGTCATATTTGTGAAAAATCGTTTAGTTCGGATGAAAAGAAAAAGGTTAGAGATCATGATCATTTGAGTGGAAAATATCGAGGAGCCGCACATCAAGATTGTAATGTGAATTATCAAGATACACATACAGTTCCGTTGGTTTTCCATTATCTAACCGGATATGACTCACACTTCATTATAAAGAATTTGGCTGTTGATTTAAAGGGACGTATAGATGTTTTGCCAACAACGAAAGAAAAATATATTTCATTCACTAAGCACGTCGATGAGTCAATAATTAAATTTAGATTCATTGATTCTTTTCAATTTATGGCTTCCGGACTCGATACCCTAGCATCATATTTAACAGAATATCCCGAACTTATATCTGAATTTTCTAATCTAAGCGGTGAAAAATTGAAATTGTTGACACGAAAAGGAGTATACTCTTACGATTATTTCGACTCAGAAGAGAAATTCAAGGAAACGAAGATCCCTGAAAAATCTAAATTCTTCAATCAATTAAACGATCAAGATATTTCAGATGAAGACTATGACCATGCGCAAAAAGTATGGAATGAATTTAATATCGAAAGCTTGGGTGAATATTCAGACCTATATCTGAAGACGGATGTGTTAATGTTAACCTGCATTTTCGAACAATTTAGAAGTAGCTCTCTGAAAGCATATGGACTTGATCCAGAACTTTACTTCACCTTACCCGGATTCACATGGGATTGTATGCTTAAACATACTGATATAACCTTAGAATTACTAACAGATCTAGATATGATCATGTTTATTGAACGTGGGATCAGAGATGTAGATATTAATAAATTTACATCTACAATTTGATATATTACGTATCTCTACTTATTTCTATCATTTAGTCGCACATGTACTTCACATCAAACAAAAATTAGTTAGAAAGAAACCGCATTAGTTGATATGTATTAAAAAAATATATATACTTCCTGTTTAGTTACAAAACATGGAAATAAAAAAAAATACTTTCAAATTATTTAGATAACATATCATAATTGTTTTAAAATGCTACCACAAATTCGCGGAGAGCAGCCATGTTGTTAAACATTTTTTTTTTAAACATACATACTAATATTTCACCTATCTTAAGCATACGGTTTTTAAAATATTTAATTATAAATCTTTACTAACTTGCTATTATCCGTATGTCGGTTACATTGTTCTAACACATCCATCAGCTCTCCTACACCACAGTATTTACTATTTAGTTATGCAAATGCAATCATAAATAAACAAGTTGTATCCTAAACCAAAAAAAAAAGATTTAAATCATCACCAGCCATATATAAAAAAATTAAATTAAAATAAATATTCAAATTTTTATCGCCCGAATTAAATTTAAGAACTATCACGCTAAGTTAATATAATAAAAGAACCGAAATTGCTTTACATACTGAATGTAAAATATAAAATTTACCACCATAACGTTAATTTACATTCGAACATGTCCAGTCATGTAGCGAACGCGTAATCTAGTTAGGGATGTTTAATTATAACTCGTAATAATAGAAAGACAGTATACTTCAACTAATGGTTCAGGAGATCACACAAATTTATCAACACAATAGATTGGAGAAAATATTAGAGGAGTATGTAAAAATTATGTATTACTATTATAGATTGTACATACAGTTTTTAAGAAATAAATATATAGAAAATTTCTCTTTTAATTATAAGTAGAAATATTTTAGCAACATGTTGAAATGAATATTTATTACCAATTATTAAAATATACTATATCTCGTGAAACAGACATCCTTGTCAGTTTTATTGATAGATCAAATTAACTAGCGTATTATTTCAAATTAATCCACGGATTTTTCATAATTAATTACCTCAAGGGAAAGACTTAACAGCAACTGATACAGCTTCAACAGCATCTGATTCTGATTTAAAAGCTTCTGAACAGCTACGAAACGGGTTTGAACAACTAACTGGCTAGTTAGCTATTAATCGTATTGCACATTAGGTAAGAAGTATTGCATACCTTCTAATTCAGTTCAAATATTTTGAAAAAATATTACTATTACATTCGAAAACAATATATCGGTATTATTAAAAATTATATTTGTAAATGTATAATTGTATTATGAAGTATTTGAAAACAATGAAATATTGGAAAATATTAAAATTATGAAGAAAAATAGTTTTACTTGCATATAATCCCCATGTTAACACTTTTAAAGAATCTGTTGACACTCGAGTTGGATGTAAAGGTGCTAAAATTTCAATTAATTTATCTTCCAATTGTTTTATTCTTCTATTAAATCTATGCCTGTCTGCTGCAGACATTCTGAATTCAAAACATCCAAAAATTTCAACATTATCGCTAAACTGTACTCGCTTAGACATCTTTTCACGAAATATAGTAGAAGTGTGGTGCACGATATCGGAGAACAAAGTAAATTAGAATGCAATACAACGATAAGTATATATATATATCAAAATTGCTTGTACCAACTTGTTTTGCGGTTATCAATTTAACGGTTAATTATAATATTGTGAAATATATTACACCTACGTCACATCCGCCACCCATTCCCCTATATAAAAAATTCCCGAAACATAACCTCACAATTTAATAAAACACAAGTGCACTCGACAAAAGTTAAATGAATACTAAAGGAAGTTACATCCGGCGTGCTATAAGTATATAATTAAGATAACAATGTAAATGAGTAATATGTTTTTTTCTAGAACCAGCTTTAGGAAATTATTACGTCATAAAAATATAAAAGAATTTCAAAATAATTAAATTTTTTGCAGGGAATTTGCCTTTCGGGAATTAATTTCAGACACCTAAAAGAATTTCATATGCAATAATGTCGAAGCCTTCATTTGTCTATTAAGATAAATATACTTACCAGGGTTCTTCAGAACATATTAAACTATCAAAATAAAGTATCTTTCTATTTCGGTGCTATGTAGTGCACTTTTCGACACCTGTTTGGGTTGCAAAAGTATTACTTTTTCGCACGCAAAATTTTGTTTTTAGAGGTTGATCATTGCATAAATCAATCTAAATTTTAACCTTAAAATGACATATAACACCGTCGATTTTCAAATATTTAAAATGCTCTAGTTAAACATCAATGCCACCAACATCAAAAAAATAAAATTTCTACAATTTTCGTACTAAACATGCCTCTTATTTTAAGTCTTTTTGAACTTTTAATGTCCGAAATAGAAAAAATAGTATAAAATACACGTTTCATAAGACCTTTTTGCGCACTCGTTCATTAGAAAACTCGCCTACGGCTCGTTTTCTAAACCTTGATCTCGTGCGCAAAAATCATGTCTTATGCAACTGTATTTTAATATACTATTAAAATGCCTTACTATTTTATTTATAGATATATTTTATTACGTCATCTCTTCAAATATCATGTTACTTTCTATAATTGATAATTTTTGTTTGATTGCTAATACACTAATATATTATCCTGTATATACGAACGATGTAAAATTTCAAAACGCATGTAGTTTTAAAAGAAAGTTCATTATCTTAAATTGAACACCGCGGGAAAAAGGAAATTCTCAGAGTTTATAATTACAGCTAATTATCATACCTGTGAAAATATCAATGAACGAAAAATCTTTCTGCTTTCTTGCCATGAATGGAGTAGCGATTTCGACGAAGTAATGCGTTTAATTGGTAAAATGCAATTCTCTCAAATAGTTCTGGGAATATATTGAACAAAGATGGAAAAGAAACGGTGATTGTGTTTTAATTATTCGTGTAGTTTTCCAACCTCGATAAGGCAAAGAATTTTTGCTAGAAATAACATAAATATATTTAAAAATCGCTATTATTCGATTTTTGCAAAACATGATTTTGAGTAATGTAAATAGCTTAACAGTAAAACTGATTGATCTAATAGAGATCCAGAAGGATCACAAATTACAATTTTTAGGGCTGCTATAAAATTACTTATTCTAGTAGGGGAATGGGGTCCTTCTTAACTCTTGATGCTAATGAAAATATTTTGTTCGAAATGAAATTCTATTTATAATAAAAATTATTGACTTTTTCGTAAGAGATTTTCATTTTTATACACCAGTTTAGAAGTATTAGAAAAATTTGATTTGGTAGTTTTTTTGGATGTTCCTATTAATCGATTTATTATGACTTATTTAGTAAAATATGTCACGATTTTATTTTTTCACCACTTTATATTTAATAATTAATATTACTACTAAGACTAAGGGATCTATTATCCAACAGTTGCATTACAACTATTTACAAAACATCAAAATTAGATATAAACTTTGAAGTTATTGAAATTTCTAGCAATAGAAATTAATGGTGAATGTTGTAAATATACAAAGTTCTAGAAAAGTTCACATGTAGAGTACTGGTGGATAATAAAATAGTTGTGGAACAATAACATTAAATACACCGTGTGAACAAATCAATAGTTCGCAGTTGGCAATAGAATATTTAGATTGGTATCAATGTAATATTGGCTGCATTATTTACACTTCTTGACATTTGTCATTCGTGAGGGATCGTGATGACATTAACCTGTCATGATAAAATGCAAGCTACTTTAAATTGACAATCAATAGGAAGGCATTTGATTTATATTACATAATTTTTTTAGAATATAATTAAAAATGAAAAGAAATCAGCTTATTCAAAATAGTGCAGTCCTAGACTAAAAACAAAGAGTATTTTAATTTAAATTAATAATTATACCTTACTTGACATAAATATTCAAAAGACCCAACGTATTGCACATCTAAATGACTTCCATCCACTTCAAGACACAGATTTGTACATCTACTCATTCTACTAAAAACGTTCTTTAACATCACTGTAGAGATATTATTTACGGCATTTTAATCACAGCTTCTAAATCATTTAAAGTATGAAGAAGGATTTGATATAAGTGTCCAAATAGGAAAAAATCTGAAAGCCGTTAACTCTGGTGAATTATCCGACCACACACTTGTACTTATAAGTCCATGATCATAAAATTGTTCCAAATAATTTATTGTAGTTTGTGCAATACGTGGTCGAGGTCCATCTTGTTGGAAAACACAGTTTCTTATTTCATCAGTAGGTTACTGATTAACAAACGGCACAAGAACATTTCTCTATAACGATCATCATTTATCGAATCAGTAAAAAAATAGGTCATATAATTCGACTTCTGCTATTTGCAATCCAAACATCAATATTGGTTAGATGAAGGTCTATTTAAAAAATATATAAAAATTGTCTATTCACCAAGTTTGGTACTTCTATAAGTTGATATAACCTGACGAATGAAACCACGGTTCATCAAATAAAAAGGTTAAATCCAAATCTGTATAATTAATAGGTATTGTTAAACCAGTGACAAATAACTTCGCCATTGATGAAAGTCTTGCTCATGCAAGTGATGTTAAACAGATTTTAGGATGCATGTGCAATCACTTCTTCAGTGCGGTCCGAACATTTCTTTAGGTAACACCTAAAAAACATAAAAATATCGCAAAGCCATGTTTTTGTTGAGATTTGGACTAATCTCCATTTAGAATTACTTCGACAATATCATATGTCAACACTTTTGAAGCAATCTGTAGCTATGACGTTATAATGTATCGACGACTTCGTCCTCCTCAATAAATTTTGCCGAAAATTGCTAAAAGCACGATCGCAGAGAATCAATCATGTGCCATTTTTGTTTTGTATTCCACTTGTTGCACCATAAACATATTATTCTATCTTTATAAATGTATATTTTTCAAAAGGAATGCAAGGATATACAGAAAAATGAGCAACAAAAATAGAAAATTAGCAAGAAATTCAAATTTCAGTCCTTCCACTGTTACTGTTTTCAATAAATTATTGCTCTCACACCTTTTCCCTTATCATTCAAATCATGAAAACTAACTGTATATGATCGAATCAGAAATGCTTCTTCCAGATTATTTAATTCCTTTCTTTCTGTGTTATCAAAAACACACTATATGTCTATTTCAATTTTTTTAGATTGCAATGGTAGACAATCCAAACATCAGTTCAGAACACATTTTTACCTTAGTCCAGTCATTATGTACATTTGAATTGGAACAAGATCCCTTTAAGCCTAATTTTTTATATGTTGGTTAAGAGTGCCTCATTTGAAGTTCTCGAACGAAACCCTTGTGACTATTTTCCGCTATTTAGAAAATAAGGGTGATTCTTGTTTCCGTTGTAACTCGGCTGTTCGTCATTCTACGGGGAAGTTGCATAGTTACTTTTTGTTCTTTTTTTATTCTCTACAATTTGTGTCATATGACTTTTTCAACTAACATCGTCCGTTCTCGAGATATCGGCGAAAATAGGTCAAAATTAGGAGTATGAACTCGATTTTCATTTTTTTTCTTCTTTATCGTCGCGCATAAGGAAAAAATGTTTATCGTTAAACTTGTAGAGCACGTTCGTACCTACAATTCGAAATTTCTTTTTCCCTCCGCGCTGCAAAGTCGATAAGTCCGAAAGTCCGTGCGCAGTTTCGATTCTATAGCTCGCGCGATTGAGTAAATATTTTGTAACGGATTCACCAATCTGAATAGAATTATTAAAAGACAATATAGGTAAATAAAACAGTGAAATTATGAATCGCACGTATAAAATTTATTATGCAAATTTGTTTTCTTCCGGTCAAAATTATATTCATGTCTTTCTTCTTTTCGATGGTCCTGCTTGTTCATACTGCTTTTGTTCAGGATCCTCTTCGAGACGTGGAGATTCTTCATCCATGTTTTCTTCGACAGTCGTATCATAATCGTCATCATCTGATTTACTGTCACGTAGGACGTTGACTTTGGCGATATTGTCGCATATATGTCCACTGCAATTAAGGCAAATGGTGGAACACGCAATGCCTGCTTTCCTCCACCCACAAGCAGCTCTGCAGTTTTGTCTACATTTGCACGATACAAGCGTTAGAAGCTCGGCCGGCACGGGTTCGGCTGTGCTCCTGATTGGTTTGAGTCCTTGGTCTGTTCATCCCCAGCCCCATTCCTGCGGATCTTTGTATAATCCGAGCCAATTTTGTACTTGATGATAAGTACGGAAGACGTGCTGCCCTGCTAAATATCTTTGATCAAAAGTTTCTTACAAATAAAACAATCGGCCATTTTCACAACGACAGGAAATACATGCACTCACACTGAAGTTTTTGAGACATCTGGTAATGTTACTGGTGGAAGAACCCTCGGTTCGGTTCAGTTCGGCTACCACCACCATAAAATATCTTATACCTAAACTATATCTTTCCTATATCTATACCTAAGTATACAATGAGGCAGATATCCAGCAAGGGCAAAGTGTCTTTTATACCTGACCCTCTCGCATTCCAATGAATAAGCGCGAATACACTACTACCGACTTTGCGGTGCGCTAGAACTCGCAATTTTACATATGGAGGGAAAAAAAAATATCGAATTGTAGGTACGAGCGTGTTCTACAAGTTTAACTATAAACATTTTTTCGCTATGGGTGACAATAAAGAAGAAAAAAAATGAAAACCAAGTTCGTACACCAAATTTATTTTCGCAGATATCTCGAGAACGGACGATGTTCGGTGAAAAAGTCATATTTCACAAATTGTAGAGAATAAAGAATGGAACCAAAAGTAACTACACAACTTCCCTGTAGAATGACTAGGAGCCGAGTTACAACGGAAACAAAAATCCACCCTTATTTTCTAAATACGGAAAATAGTCACACGGGTTTCATTCGAGAACTTCAAATTAGGCATTCCTAACCTCCCCCAACAACATATACAAAATTTGACTTGATGGGATCTCGTTCTAATTTACCGCCTATTTTTGGACAGAATGACTGGACTTACCTGCATATATAACAATTTATTAAATTAGACATTAAAACATTTTTTTGACCAATTAAAAAAGGAAAGGAAATGGATAACAAGGATAAAGAAAATATAAAAACAGGGATACCTACTTCTGCCCCCAGGTGTCAGTCAGGCTAACTGACAAATAATGAGAAAGTTGGATTTCGGATGGCATACACAAGAAAACAGGAAAAATATAACGATCTCAAATAATTTTGGTTTTTTGACAAGAAATAATGCGCATATACAGTGTGGTGATAAAGTTTGGAACAAAATTCATGAAAGCGTTCCATAATGTTTTTAAGAAAATCGCTTGGAAAGATCAATTTTGTTATAATTGATTTTTCTTTGTTTTAGAAGTATAGCGTGGATAAAGTTATACCGCCTTGTATTTAAATTTTACATTTAAAATTTGTTACGATATATTCTTTGATATCGGCTGCGGCCTCTGTATGGTTTGTGTGGACCTTCGGTAAGGCGCGTCTTGCGGGCACTTCTGTTTGTGCGACCAGTGCGATATTTTTTTCTAAATAACGCGCAGTTTTATTTCGGTAAACCAACGCAGTGACGTCAATACTGGCCGATCTAAGTCTCTGTCTCTGGTTATGACGTTTTTCTTAAATTTATACTTATATTTTATATTATTTTTATTTTTTATTTTATCTGGCAAATATTAAGTTGAGCAAGATCAAGAGAATAAGACAGATGTGGAATGAGCTCCCAATCGAATTTTTGAACAGCCGCTTTTGTAACGTTGGCAATACAAAAGCGATGCAAAATAACTTAACGCTTTGTCCGTATTTTTTTATTGAATTGGGACTGAGTTGTTGATAGTAGATATCAGCCGTGATGGTTACATGCCTCGGAAACAATTCACAGTAGAAGACGCCTTTTTTTGTTCCACCATATGCCCAACATCAGCTTACACGGATCACCTTCTCAGCGAGTTGCAAAACTATGACCGACGAGCAAAGAATTACAAATGTTGACACGCCGATTCTTGTTGTCTTCGCTGAGAATATGCAGCAACCAAATATCCAGTGTTTGAACTTTACCCATGGAGTGCAAATGTCGTATTATAATCGAGTGATATCAATTACAATGCCCAATATCCGATTTGGCATGGATCCTCATAATTAAAGCGTTTAGGTAATCTATATCATTGTCCGATGGTGTTTGCGAACGAATAGAATTGTTTATGTTAAGGTCTTTAAATCAAGATATTTAAAGCAAGAACACCATTCCCATGCCGTAATCTTCAAAATTACGTTTTTCCGTAAACGACACAAATTGCCTACTGATTTCCAATGCATTATTCCCTCAGTCGAGAATATGTCGGAAATGCACGTTTCTTCAACTTGATGTACTTTTTCTTTTATGAATAATTAATACGATTTGTGTACTCGTTCAAAAACAATAATATATTAAAATAACTTCTACATATGCCTAAAAATTGAGTTTTATTCAAATCATTATGTTTGAATTGGGTCGCTTCTACAATAAATTTTCAAAAAGCTTTTGTCTTCAATTTTAAACATATTACTAATAGCTAAGGAATTGTTTTTTTCTAAAACCTTTCTAAATAAAAATAATGCATTTTATACAGGGTAGGGCATAAGAACCTGACGATTTTTAAACATCATTTGTCCGCCTACTCCCTGAGCTGACCGCATGGAGTATAGGGGGGGGGGGGAGAGTGTATTTCTTGCCGTTTCAGTCATGGAGCAGTGGTCCGGGCGACATCATGGGTTCGTTGTAGAGACGTTCTTTAAAAATGTAAAATCTGTCACTGTGACACAGAGATTATTTCGCAGACAATTTAGTGTTCCTCGACATGGCGCGTTTCCTAGCCGTAACACTATTAAATTGTGGGTGCAGAATTTTCGAAAGAGTAGTTCTTCATTAAAACACAAGCCGCCAGGTCGTGTTCATTCAGTTCGAACTACTGCAAACATTGTGAATGTGAGAGCAGCACTTCATTAAAATCCCCAGTGTTCCACCAGAAGACACAGCGTTGCGTTACAAATTTCAAGTCGAAGTCTACGTCGAATTTTGTATAAGGACCTGGATTTTCACCCATATAAAATGGTTGTTGTTCAACAACAGAGTAATGAGGACTTAATTCAACGCTTGACTTTTGCGGAACAATTTCTTAAAATCTTAATCGAACAGGATGTGGAGAATTATCTACTCATGTCAGATGAGGCCCATTTCGAATTATCTGGTCACGTCAACAACCAAAACTTCAGATATTGGGCACCTGAAACCCAAAGGAAGTAACCCTTTGACTTCATAGCCAAAGAGTAACTGTTTGATGTGACGTAGCATCATTTGGAATAGTGGGCCCTTACTTCTTTCGAAACAATGAAGGTCATATTGTTATGGTTACTTCAGACCGCTATGTACAAATGTTACGTGATTTCTTGGAGCCTCAATTGCGTCAATTGGGGATTTATCGTAACACTGTATAGTTCCAGCAAGATGGTGCGACATCGCACACGGCAAGTGTGTTGCGAAAAATATTCCCTGGATATATGGTTTCGCGATATGGCGATGTTCCTTATCTTGCTCGTTCTTCCGATTTAACATTTTGTGATTACTGGGGTTCCTTTAAGGGGAAAGTATAAGCTCCTCGGCCCGATACTATTCAAGACTTATAACAACAATTCAGAGACGAAATTGCAGCCACTCCTGTGCAAATGATTGAACTAGTAATACGAAATATTTGAGGAAGTGTATAAGAAACGGTGGAGCCCATCTCGCAGATGTTTTCTTTAGAAAGTAAAATGGCATAGTTACCTTTATACTAATGTAAAACACTAAATAGAAAATTGAAAACTGTATGCGTTATTTTATTCAAAAAATTCATCAGGTTCCTATGTTAGTTCCCACCCTGTATTAGTTGTTCACAAATAAATCACATAAAGAAAATTTTGAAAGTATCTTCTTTTAGAAAAAATTCATAAGTCCCACGTTGGTAACATTCACATTTAAACAATTTACGTTTATCCCTGACTGACGACATCGTAAAAATGTCTTGAAAAATTCCAATGTCGCTGACTTACGACATTCACGTTCAAAATTAAAGTTTCAGAAACGACGACGACAATAATTTTCACATAAACGGCGTAGTCGAAATGTGCTGACTAGGAAATCACGTCCGCGGTTTTTCCTTTCCCCCTTTTTATTATTACCGATTCCACGAATGACTACCGCTCTCTTTTCTTCAAATCGTGTCTTCCAACAAGACTTCTTTTTCGAGACTTCTTTTTATTATTACCTCATATTCAAGGAAAGCGTTTATACATTCTTTCAAATAATACTAACCAAACTGAATTATGTCCGGAGAATATCCCCGCATTCGGCTCGGAAAAGCCATTCTGGTTGCGGCAAAAGGGCTGTAATTGCTAAAGTTTTTCAATTGAAATGGAACTTTTTTGATTTAGTGGATGGAGTAGTAAGAAAATGGAACGAAAAGAAACATAAAGGTTTTGAAATTAGGTTACTTGTAAGAATATTTTTGTCGTTTAGGGATTTTAATTTGTGTAATAAAAGAGAAAATCTAAACTTATATAGATTGCACTAGCCGGAAACAGGATTGATTATCTTGTAACGTTAAAAAGTCTACTCCATGAGAAATCGCAAGATAGTTAATAACACAGGCCTGCATAAAATTTGTGACGACGTTATTTTTGTTTGTTAAGCTCAGTTTTTATATAGAAATAGCTAATTAAAATACAGTTGGTCTCCACCACCCACAAATTTTTTTTTTGCACAAAAGAAAAAGAAAAAAATTAAAAAAAATCTTATAATAGGCGTTTTAATACATTTTAAAATGAATGTACTACTTCAAATTCTAGGCATTAACCCAAAAATGATTTTCCGTTGTGGTTTTAAAGAAATTTGTTAAATAGGCTCTCATTACCTGATGTAAATCTTTTATTGCATGTATTAATTTTGGACAAGATTTCCGGGAATTTTTACCTGCTAAATCCTATTTATTATGCTTTCACTTTATTAGTACTGCGAAGAAGGATTTCAAGTTTATCACTTGAAACAAAATGTATATTTTAATGTCATTTACTTCATTATAGCTCTGAGTGTCGATCAGTAAACAAGTAAAATTAATTTGTGTTTAGTGTTGTGCGTGGTATTTGATAAATAAACTTTGCTTAAAGATATGTCTAGCCGGTGTTGCAAAAAGAAACCAGATGATTTCTGTTATATTTGTGGATATTTCGTCTTGAAAAAGTTTAAGAGAGTTTTGGTGAATTTGTGAAAAGTGCATATTATGCTTATTTCAAAATCAAATTAGGAGATCAAGATAAAGATTGGGCACCGCACGTTGTTTGTAAGGTATGTGAAGAAGGTTTAAGACATTGGACCAAAGGGAATAGAAAAAGCCTTCCTTTTGGAATACCGATGGTTTGGAGAGAACCGCAAAATCATCATGAAGATTTCTACTTTTGTCTTTGTGATATTAAGGGGCATAACAGAAAAACTTTGAAACATATTTTGTACCCAAACAATATTAAATCAGCTATCAGACCAGTTCCTCACAGTGATCATGTACCTATACCTATACCCCCCAAAGTACTACAACAAGATATTGAAACCTCTTCAACTTCCGGCTCCGTTCAGATGGATAGTGATTTTGAACCATCAACCTCAGGTCAAAACCAACCTCAGCTATTTTCACAAGCCGAACTGAATGATTTAGTAAGAGATTTGGGACTTTCTAAAGATCTTTCTGAAGTATTGGGGTCTTGGTTGAAACAAAAAAATTTGCTTGCCCCAGAAATTACCTTCAGATCTTCCTTTAGCTGAATATGACTTTTGGGCCTTTTCTGAAAAACGAAAACTTTTTTTAAGAAGCATAAAGAATAAATAACTATTTCTAATAGTTTCTATGTGTATATTTTTGTATTTTTTTAAATATAATATAAAACTAGCTTATAAATGAAATAAATCGTGTTTTTTCTATATTTTTTGATTTTACTGGTTTGAAAAATAACCTTACGTGATACAAAAAAAATAAAAGCAGATTTGAAATCATCGCTACCCAATTACTAGAAAACAGTTAAAATTTTTAAATCAACATTCAAAGAGTTGAAAAATGCAGGCCTGTGTAATATAAACAAACAACTTTCTTATAAAATTTTCACCTATAATTTTATTTTAATTTACAACACCAACATTTTCTCATCTCAAAGAGATAAGTCTGAATAGTAATAGCCATAGAGCATGGAGGTACATTGAATTATTTAACAGTATGATCTCAGAAATCCATATTCATATTAGAGGAAAACTTGACTGTGGAAGAAACAGCCACGTATAAACGTAATAATTGGAAAGCAGTTAGAATAGATGCTGTTGTAGTTGAAATAATTAATAATTTTATGACAAATATATGAAGAACTGTCAAACCATGAAAGAAAGCACGTGTATATCAGTGCCATACTTAAATCAGATCAGCCTGGACGTGCTGGCGTCCAACCTAAAACTAGAAGTAGAAATAGTAGAGCGGGTCTCTTGGAGGTTAGAAATCAATTTAATTACCGCCTGGATCTTACTGTCCAGCTGAGCCTTTCTTGAACCTTGTGTCCTGATAGAAAAACCATCCATATCCTGTGTACATCATCCCACGTTACAAGTCCGTCCATTTTACCATTTAATTAGAAATATTCAAATAGTAACATTAATAACTGCAAAATCACATGTAACCGATCATTTAGATATTTTTCAACTAGAAAATAACGTAAATCGAACATTATTATATTAACTTACCTATTAACTTATCGATTTCACTGATTAAATTTGTCTAAGCGTTAATAATCTTAATTATTATTGGTCCGGAGGATTTATGAACCGATTTATCGATATTACCGATATTGTCAAATGAACATATTGTTATGAAATTAACTTTGGGTGAAAATTAAAAATAGAATTGATAACGTATAAATTAATTAAACATAACTGGATAAGCAAAAACAAATTAAAAAGAAATCAACCGAGGTTGCGTATTTTCAATGCACCTCGTATATCATATAATAATGTAGTATTAAAATTTTAGATGTATATTTCCAAGAATTAATAGGTAAATAAGTAACGTTATGTTAATAAATTTTAGGTTAATTAGATTATTAAACGTTTAAAATGTAAGTAAATTAATAAAACATGTATAATTAATAAAACATGTATATACAGGCTGATTCATTTTCGGCCCTCACCATGGGGATCTCGCTTATTATTGGAGATAGAGTATATGTTTAAATTTGGCAAAGTTGTTAAATTGTGTGTTTGTTATAAATCCGTAAAGAAAATAGACCTGTGACAAATGACCTTCGTTATTTAAAAAAGCAACGCGAAAACCCCATTTTCTTCTCTTACCTGTAGCACCGACATTTGGCCTTGTAGAGAAAAAACAAAAACACATCCTTGAGGCCATTTCTAAACCTCTATCCAGTGGTGTACTCTAAATTTTTATACGACGTTTTGTTTCTTTCTGGCCATCATCAACTATCTAATTTCTTATAGGCGCCATATTGGATTTAGACAATAACAGAAAGAGTTTTTTTCTGATTTCAACCATGTACCACATGCTGACTATAGTTTTTGACATTAGGTTTTATTTGAAAGAATAAATTATAAGATTAAGTAAGGTAGCCATGGAATTTCAATCTGTCAAACATTTCATTTATTGTTCATTAATAATACAAAAATGTCATACACTAACGAAGAGAAACGAGATATGATAAGTATTTTTTAATCTTCGAACCGAAATTCAACAGTAGCGAGTACGAGATATCTACAATTATATCCAGAACGACAACAGCCTCATCGTACAATTTTTCTAGATCTCGACAGAAATTTGATCGAGAATGGATCGTTTACTAAGCCGCGTAATGGTCAAGACAACAGGAATTTAAATGAAAATTGACAAGATATTTTACAAATGGTAAATTAAAGCGTGTTTTCAAATTTCATGTTAATCTTGTATTTTTATAGATAAATAATAAACCATCAATTTCTACACGCGAAGTAGCGTCAGAATTACATTTGTGCCAGTCCAGAGTTTGGAGAACTTTACATAAAAGTAGGTTTAAACCATACAGGATCCATGTTAGTCACTCTTTACTGCCTGGAGATAATTTGAGAAGGCTAGAATATTGTAATTGGTTAATGGGAAGGATAGAAAATGACGAAAATTTTTTAAGCAAAATCATCTGGTCAGATGAAACAAAATTTACAAATTCTGGAATGTTCAACAGAAATACGGAGCACTATTGGGCAGTACAAAATCCCAGACAAAACAGGGCTAGAAGACCACAACATTGTTTCGGAATAAACGGTTGGATGGGTATTTTGGCAAATCGTCTCTTAGGACCAGTTATGTATGAAGAACATTTAAATGGAGAAAGATATTTAAACATTTTACGTACATACGTATCTGACTATCTTGACGACAATATCCCATTAAATCAATTACAATTTATGGTGGCAACAAGATGGCGCACCAGCACACAATGCAGCTGTTGTTAGAAATTTCTTAAATCAAGAGTTTGCAAACCGTTGGATTGGAAATAGGGGAGTTGTTGAATGGCCTGCGAGATCACCTGATTCAAGTCCGCTAGATTTTTTTTTATGGGGATATGTTAAAAATAATATTTATAAAGTTGATGCGCCACAAAACATTGAAGAATTACGAGACAGACTTCAGAATGCCTTCGATGCAGTTCCTAGAAGAACTATACAAAGGGCAGTACGAAATGCCAGAAGGCGTGCCCAATTGTGCATTACCGAAGATGGCCAGATAATTGAACATTTACTGTAATTGTTTATTGTTTACTTTTCTATGTATTTTTATTAATGTTTTTGTTATCTTGTACTCGTTACTGTTGAATTTCGTTTCGAAGAAGAAAAAATACTTATCATATCTCGTTTCTCTTCGTTAGTGTATGACATTTTTGTATTATTAATGAACAATAAATGAAATGTTTGAGAGATTGGAATTCCAAAGGCTACCTTATTTAATTTTACAATTTATTTTTTCAAATAAAACCTATTGTCAAAAACTTTAGTCAGCACGTGGTACATGGTTGAAATCAGAAAAAAAAACTCTTTCTGAAGATGTCTAAATCCAATATGGCGCCTATAAGAAATTAGATAGTTGATGGTGGCCAGAAAGAAACGAAACGTCGTATAAAAATTTAGAGCACACCACTGGATAGTGGCTTAGAAATGGCAACAAGGATGTGTTTTTATTTTTTCTCTACAAGGCCAAATGTCGGTGCTACAGGTAAAAGAAGAAAATGGGGTTTTCGCGTTTTTTTTTTTTAATAACGAAGGTCATTTGTCACAGGTCTATTTTCTTTACGGATTTATAACAAACACAAAATTTAACAACTTTGCCAAATTTAAACCTATACTCTATCTCCAATAATAAGAGAGATCCCCATGGTGAGGGCCGAAAATGAATCAGCCTGTATATACACCAGTAAGATCATAAAAAGAGATATTAAATAATCTCTACTTTATACAGTAATAACATTTGTAACTATATTTTATTTTAATTCATTATATTTTTGTAAATATAACTTTGTCAAAATGGATGCATTGACATAAGGCGTCCAATGCTATTTTAAAATAAGAGAAATTAATTATATAAGCCATATAAGCGGGATATCTGAAGCAGTAAAATCTAAAACAACAAGAATATCAGCAACAGGAAGTAAACAAACAGCATAAAATGTAAATAAAAGTAATTAATGCAGTAATATTAAGATGTAAACCAAAGAACAAATTCATATCAGAGACGCATGCTCAATGACGATAACGTGGATGTATGACAGGCATACGAGTGAAAGCAAAGAACAAGACGACACCATATGAACAAACAAGGGAAGAAAGAGAAAGAAAATACTACGGGAAAAGGAGTACTACGTAGACGATTTTCCGCGTAAAATCAGCTTTTACAAACGAGCAGGAGAAGCTATTCGGGGAAGACGAGACTAAAAGTTCACTATTCCAGAATAAAATTTACAAATATTAAAATAACAAGAACGAAGAATATATAGACAGGGAGACAACGCAGATGTGGAAAAAATTACCCATCATAAATAAAAATACACAGCGGTTGAAATATTAAATAACAATGAAAATTAGAGATAACAAAAATAAATTATTTGGAGCAGGAACCGAATTGTTAGAAGAAAGGAACGCTGCATATAAAAGCGAAAAAGCACCGCAAAATAGGTAATTCACTGATATATTTTCGAATTGATCAGTTTAACTTTGACGCTTATTGATTTCAAAAATCTCAATTAGAATATAATATATAATCTAAAAATTTAAGCCCATTGGCATTAAATTTAAGTAAGAATAAATAAAAGTTTAACTTCATTTTAATAATTAATATTGTTATCTTTATTATTCTCATCATTATTATAAAAGTTTAATAATATATCAGGAGGAGTTAAAAAATTTTGTGTGCACAATTTAACTTTCAGAAAGTAAAATTTTATACACGATAAAAATTGGAGCATCTAGAGTTAGTTAAATTAGAAAAGTGGATGTGGATCATTATTCTAAATATTAAATTAGTCATAAATATGACAACATAATTTGAAACATACTTGAGTGGGTAAAACCTCACAAAATTTGTATAATACAAAAGTATTTTTAATAATATAAAAAATGTTATTAAAAATGGAGTGTGAAGAACACAATACAAGTTCATTTATGTATTTTTGAATGTATCTTCTCCAAAGACGTAGATACGTATTTCACATTTCTACATGTTCGTCGGTACGCCCCTGTTGGAGAGGTTCTCCAACAGGGGCGTACCGACGAACATGTAGAAATGTGAAGTACGTATCTACGTCTTTGGAGAAGATACATTCAAAAATACATAAATGAACTTGTATTGTGTTCTTCACACCCCATTTTTAATAACATTTTTTATATTATTAAAAATACTTTTGTATTAGTCATAAATACACTATTAAAGTGTATCTTAGGCCAGATATCGGAGTTTTATGAAGAGGAAGTAGTGTTTCCTGAATGTTCTCGAAATATCTGTGCCATTTGAAATTTTAAAATTCAAAACGTTCAGCGATAGGCGCGAAAATAAGAAAGTACTTATACAGTGTAATGATAAGCATCTTAATCTGTAGGGACTCATTTCCCACTTAAATAGGCGCTAAATAGCACACTCACTTTGTAGAAAGTTGCCAGTAGAGACCAGATATCCACATTTCAGTCAGAGATAGGCTTTGAGTACTAATCTCAGCAATTGGAGGGCAAATACACCCTTTTGCGAGTGAAATCCGCAAGAGTTTTTGTTTGCGAGATTAATTTGGAATCAAAATCAAAACTCCAATATTATCCGTGTGTGATTCACAAAAGAATATTTGTATATTAAAGTTGCATTGATAGGTTAAGATATAGGTTAAGAATGAGATATTTTAAGGTACAACAAAAATGAAATGTAAAAATACAAACAAGCAATAAAATATTTTTTTCTATTTTGCGTTCGAAATGAACTCATTATGAAACCCAAAACAGTATCGAAATGAGCTTCATTTCGATACACTTTTTTTCATTTTTCAATGTTGACGTTCGAATACAGAAATAAATATCATTGCTGTCATTTGATTTTAAGAATTTATGTACATTTGACAGATATGATATATGTCCGTATTTTACACAAACAACGTATGTTGTATACAATTGACAACAACATATATATGTTTCTATGTCACTCATGTTAATATTTTTAAATGAAATATCAAGTAATGTTAACGAAAATTAATAAATAATATGTAATATAATATACTTTGCGGATAGCAAGATTTAAATTTTAAAATGTCAAGTTTCAATGTGACCAACTGCATGCTTTATATAAAAACTAAACTCTGAATTTCAAATTAAATAATTCCAATTTAAGCAATTTATTAATGTAAAAAACGCAAAATAGAAAAAATAGTATAAAAAACTTGTTTCATAAGGCCTTTTGCCGCACTCGCTCTTTAGAAAACTCGCCGCTATCGCGGCTCGTTTTCTAAACTGATCTCGTGCGTCAAAACGGTGCCTTATGAAACTTGTTTTTTAATATACTATTAAACTAATACTTCTTGTTGTATTATTTCTTTGCATTTACTTTAGACGCTAGGCCTAGTTGCGTAGAACCAAAAAGGATAAACCTGAGATAACCAAAGATTATATAGAACCTCAACCAAATTATGGTTGAGGTTCTATATAATCTTTGAAGAAACAATACAACAAGAAGTACTAGTTTAAAAATATTTTATTGTTTGTTTGTATTTTTACATTTGCACTTCCTACAAAAGCAATAATTTAAATAAATTATATTTGAAAGCAAAGTTCACAGCAATATGTGCAATAATAGTTGTCTATTCCTATTTACGCATATCGAATCAGTTACAAACTTTTTTAGAAGAAAAATACCTTTGTTTTCTTCACTCATATTTTTAAAGTCAATAGTATGATTGATATCAATTAAATAACAGCTTTATTAAGCACGTAGATCCACTAGAAATTCCTGAGCTTAAGAATATATTATTATAAAGATTTCAGGAGCTAGTTAGACCCATATATTTGACTATAATAACTATTATACAACGTAAGTACAATTTCTGTATAAATTAATTCTTATTTAATTAAGAACGAGGGTTAATTACGCCTTCAGCGCTATTACGCTACTTGTATTACATCAAATTATCACCCTAACGTGGTGCATCATTCATCATAAACTAGGAAAGCATTTAGTCTATCCAGCATACAATATCTAATAATTTTTAAATTATAAATTAATACAATAGATCGATAGTTACACATATTTGAAATATGTCTTTTTTATATTGGTTGATAAGAACTATTGATAATGTCTTGACAATACTGGGAAATTTTGCATTACTTAATAAGATGTGTTAGTACATCTAATATATAAACAATGACTTCGTTTATCTTGATACATTCAAGCTGCTTGAAAGTTAAAATCCGATTGATATTTATGAAATAAATAATTCAATAAGCTTGAAATATTAATATCAATCGGCTTAGAAGCTAAGATTGAGTCAAACCACTTAGAAATCTGCGAGATAAACGCTTTAACAAAGTTAATTAATATTACCTATTTTCGCTGTGAAATATTCCCAAATTATCACCAGATTGCTTTATAAGTAGAATACCCGTGTAATTACACATAAGCTATCAAATATGAAAAGTCATAAAGTGATATATTTGTATATACAAGGTGTGTATAAATTGGCGGACCCACTACACGTGGCGACATTCTTGGTCAAATTTTGAGTTAAAAGTGCTAATCCTAAAACGATGTATCAGGCTTCCTTTGTCTTCAGAATGAATTTGACAGTAGTAATGTATTTGACTAGAACAACATTAGGCTGCCTACTTATTGTTTTACAACGTTGTCAGATGTATTTTTCGTCAAAATAAGTTAATAAACAAATATTAAAAACAAACTTTAAAATCAAAAAGAAAACTTTAACGAAAGGATAATAACAACAATTCTTCTTTCTCCTAAATTATAGCTCTTTCTGTCAACAAATATCGAGTAATAATGCTTATTTCAAGACTGAAAGTCCGAACTTTAGGAACCTCGTGCAAAGATTTGGAGCATGGTACAACATTTTCGTATTAGGATTTTGGACTCCGAATTTAACGAAGAACATCGCCGCGTGTAGTGGATCCGCCAATTTATACACACCCTGTATAGTGATAAGATTGATAAACAAAAAATCCAATGAATATCAATCAAAGTGCAATGGTAAGTTTACAGAGTTTGCAATTGCCGTAAATAATATGAAAAGAGTAATGAATTCTTAATTTTTTAATCGACTTGACATCAATTTCCGTTTGCATCTTTGAAGTTCAGAATATAAATATTTTGCTTAATTTCAAGCATTTTGAGTTAATGCGCTTAACATTTTTGAGATAAGCGTAGTCAACGAGATCACGAATTAATTCAGCGCGGACTTGCTGAGAGTTTATTTTTAATATTGTACAGAGTTCACGATTTTTAATTTCAATAATTCTGTCTGGAATTAATATTTATTGAGTTTCTCTTTTTCAGATTAAACTAAATACTTCTAAGTTTCGACATGGAGCGATACATGCCTGCAGAAAGGATCAACATCGTGACGCTTTATTTGGAAAACGGAAGAAGTATTATTTCCACTCAGGGAAACTTCAAAAACATTTTAATGTTAAATATGCTCCTTTTAACTATGCGATATTGCTACTTGAAGCCAGATTTGAAGAGACAGGATTAATTGGAGGTGCAAGGAGGACAGGAAGACCACGAACAAGAAGATCTGTTGAAAATATTCAACGTGTGCAGGAAGGTGTTCATGAAGTACCAACAACTTTGACGTGAATACGTTCTTTGCAGCTAGGAATCAGACGACGATCACTGCAGAGCATTTTGAAAGAAGTTCTCTACATGCATTCGTATAAAATTTAGTTGATGGAACAACTGAGTCCACAAGACTTTATTGCGCGTCTAGAATACAGCTGAGCCATTTAAATCTTGCAGACATAGAGAAAGATTTTTTAAGCAAATTGTTAACGACAGAGGAGGCACATTTTCACTTATATGGCTTTGTAAACAAGCAAAATTCGCTGTATTGGAGTACACAGAAGCCACAGTTAATTCACAAAAGACCTCTCCATAACAAAAATATTGCAGTATGGTACGCAGTTTCAGGCCAAAGTATAATTGGGCCCTTATTTTGATGAAGTTGATCACTCACTATCGGTAAATGAAGATCGATACAGGGAAATGCTGCTAAATTTTTTTTTACTAAGACCAGAAGAAGATTAACACTACTGGTTTCAACAAGATGGTGCCATTGCCTATACTACCAGAGCCACAATTGCCACAAGATCTCCAGATAACACTGCTCCAGATTACTTTGGGGTTATCTGACAGAAAGGATTTATGTAAACAAGTCGTAATATTTGGAGCAAGTTAGAGCAAATATTAGGCGAGAGATTTTGGGGAATCTCAAGAAACTTTACGAAGAATTATGAAAGATGTGCCTAAAAGGGCTCATATTTCTCATAGCGAAAGGAGAGCTCATTTGGTAGATGTTATTTTTCGTAAATAGTTGAAAAAAACTTCAAGAAACACACAATGTATTATGAACTTCAAAATATAAATTTAATTAACATTTCATATACTTTTTTTAATTTAAAACCGTGAAGGTACTTTGCACCTCTTAAATTTACGACATACCTTAACTTAACTAATCCCATACCTAATCCTAGTACCTGTATCATGTGTTCCTGGTCGTATGTGTATCACGTTATATCCTTCCTTTTGTACAGGTTACACACCATTCCGTCACATATTCTACTATCAGTTAATTCGTTGCGTAACACTTTTCTTAATTCATGATATTCCATCCCGTATTTGTGGTTTACCTATTCTAAATATTTTCCGGTTGACTTATTTTGTTTCGTATCACTTAAAACTCTCAGTCTATTTTATCAATTATAAAATGAAAGAATTATATGAATACAAAAGGCACTGGTTTATTGAAGAACATATGGGGGTCGATACAGATTGATCGAAAACCAAGCTGAAAATCATTAACAGTAACGTCAAGTCTGTGTTTCTGTACGGATGTGAGTGCTGCTCCTTAACAGAAAAATGCGAATTTAGGTATTTATAAAAAAACTGCCTTTGGAAAATCATAAGGCTTTTCTTGCCGAACAAAATCCCTAATGAAAAATTGTGGATTTGAATAAATCAATAAAGAAATTAAAATTTAAAACGACAGTGGAATTGGCGGGATATACATTGCGAAAAAGCAAAGAGGACATAACCAAGCAAGCCTTGTGATGGACTGTAACGGGGCATAGAAATGAATGACCAAGGACAACATGGAAAAGAAGGATTCCTATATGCCCTCACGAGCACTAGTTCTGCACCTCTGTACTCAACGAAATACCTACTTACGATTTATTAACTTACCCCAATAACACCATTGCCCGGAGATATTCAGCTCAGAGACCAGCTCAGTTAAGAGGCGAGGGAGGGGAGGTTCTTATAATAGGCGCCACCGTGTTTAAACTCTCGAGCCATTTTAGTGAACACAGACACCGCCGACAGAAAATTGACTAAATCGTAGGTATATACGTGAACAGTTGTTACCATAACAATAAAACAACAAGTATAATAACAATAACAAGAAAGAATTTATTAACAACAAACAATAATATACTACATTCTCGTACAATTTTGCAAAATCTGAATGTATTGGTATAGGCCGATAATGTTCAACAAAATTCCTGGTCCCCCTTTTAAACACAGGAACAACTCTAGCAGGCTGCCATAACGAAGAAAATACAGTCGCTTTAGTAGATAGATTAATTATGATCATAAGAGGTCTAGCTAAATCATGTACTATGAACGATGGAATGAAATCATCAGCTGACGTATTATTGTTTGCAAACTTGGACATTAATGAGATTAAATCATCTTCTGAGACGCACGATAAGGAAAAGAGAACACAATCATTTTGACAAAAGTCTGGAGGAAAAGGAATACCAATACCGTAAATAGAAGCAAAACGATAAGCAAAAGCATTAACAATGCTACACAGATTATCCAATGCTATATCATTATGAATCAGGGTACTGGGTACTCTTGTAGAACCTTTCTTGTTACGTATCTTGTTTAGGTATCGAAATATCATTTTATACTACAAGTTTCCTTCATAGCCTGCAATGTTTGAGAAATTTTGATTTTTTAAAGATATATTTATAGCTAAAATTAATCTTTTGTTAAAATAACTCTTCAGAAGCTGTTAGTTATATGATTATACAATTATTATATGATTATACAATTCGACAGGCAATGTGTTTTCACATCCCAAAAAACAATTGCTTCCTTTTGAACCTCCTAAATTTTGTTAATACTGTTAATGCATCGACTGCTCCTTCAATGATGTCTGTAATAATTAGACAGTTAACATCTTCAACATTCATTTGATATACCATTTCCTGTAAGTCCATTTTTCTGTCAAAAACAGTTTCGTTTTATAACTAAAAGTAATAAAATATTAATTTTCAAATTAAAATTATAAAGTTATAATAAATCTCATCGTGAAATGCAATAACAAAAATTAATTTAAAAAAGAACGTAAATATATTATTACGAACACAAAATCTCCGCCCCTGACACTCCAACATTCAGTACAGTTTATATGAAAATTATTGCGGTCCGCCTTTTCTCCGACTTTAATTTCTCCACAAACGTAATAATTCAGCAACATTAAAATTTCCCGCGACATTTTTACGACAGCACGGAATTATGGAACTAAATTACGTTTCACATTTGAAATATTTATATTTAAATTGGCCACCGCCGCCGTCGACAGCAGGGAAAAACGGGGGACCTGCCGCCTTTTTATGCGGCAACATTGAGGTGGGGATAACTGTGTTTGCATCCTCGTCGGCGACAACAATCCAAAATAAAAAAAATCTTCCAATCGAGTGTCGGTTCCGTTTGGTGTTCTTCAGTTTTAGGCGGTCACAATTTATTGTAAATTCAAAGTATTTCCCATTTCCGCCACGAGTGTTTGGGATAATATTTTGTTAAATTTATTAGGAAATAATAATATATATTGTAGAGATATACTTGTTGTCTCCAAATAAAAAAAAGCCACACGTTGATTCGTCAAACGGTAAAAAGCAGATCATCTAAATTTGAATAAAAGTATGATTTATGTTGATTAAAAATAAATAAGTTAATAAAGTTAAAGTTAATAGATTTGAATTTAAATTGGGTGCCTTTAATATGTAATGTAAAATTAGATCAACGCTATCTAGGTTCTTTCTTAATAATCCAACAAGCAGTCGTGAGCATGAAATTAGCAAAATTAGACTCTTCAGGATCTTCGTCGATAATATATGTGTATGTTTATCCCTAAGTAAGATGTTATAATAGATAAATCTAATATTTAAAACTCTACAACTAAACACTAGCAAATAAAAGAGTTAGTTATGAAATAAGAATAAATAATTTATTGAAGTAAATAAGGAATCTGTAACTTTGAACAAATTAATGTGCCTTGCGACAAATAAAATAGTTTACAAATAGTGCACGTGTGTATAATACACAAAGGTTATGTTTAAAAATAAAGTATGGTCTAATATTGAATACAAATAGTTAACACAACAAATCTAAGTACTACAATGTTTAAATTATATATATATAGTTTTACTATTATGAGAAAGTCAACGATGTGTATAAAAGTAAAATTCTGGATTTTATTGTATGAAAAAGTTTGATTTGAATAAATAATATTAACTTTAGGACTTTATTGTAGGATAATGATTGAAGTGAACCTGTTTTCCATCGAATTCTGCAGTTATCCAGAATGAAAGCGACGTGTTCGGGAAAATACAAAGTACGGGTCCTCCAATTTCTGATGATGGGGTTTGCGGCGTATAACTGCTTCGGTTCTGCCTCTTCGTCGGAACTCCAATACAAAAGATGCTCGGCTCGAATCTTATTAGTTTCCAAGCGATTGTCTTCAGGTTTGTTTTCAAAAGATGGGCCAAGTATTAATATTTCGATTCAGCATAAATTTGTAATTATATCACAGGTATTTTAATTTTTATTTAAATTTTCTTTGGAGATGTACTATATTACGGCCATTCGTTATTAGATTTTAGATAATGACGCCGATAGCGATTATTTATTTTTTAAAGCCTAGTTAATATCGGCAAATAGCCTCGAAGTTTTACTTTTACTATATCCGTAAATATAAAGATTATAAATAATATAATAATTTTGACATTATAATTAAATTTATAAAATATTTTTCAAACTGTCAGAACATGCTTTCCAATACAAGGTTATGTTGTGTTCGTGTGTAGAAAATAACATTTTCGCGGGTTAGTTGCATTTTAAAAAGTGGGCGTGTCTAACTAGTATCGATACAAAATATTAATATAGATAAATTAGCTATCTGTAATTTCGCGCTAAAGATTTGAATTATGAAATTGAAAATTAAAATATAAAAAGTAAGTTTTGAAATAAAAATAAGTTAATTTAAAGTATACAAAGTTATCGTCATATTAATTTATTTACATTTCGATACTAATTTTACATATTAAGTCCGCCAATTTAACCCTTCTTCTGTGTGTTTTATGTTGTTAAATACTGTTTTTCCCATTACAGTTGCTGGAATAAGGGTGCAGTTTGCTCCATTACAATATATATATATATATATATATATATATATATATATATATATATATATATATATATATATAGCTTTCCAGATTCTTAATTATTAAATGTTATTAAAAGTTAATACGCTGTTGCTCGTTATCAGAACTGTCACAACATCAATTTAAAATTGGAATCTTTTTAAAATACACTAAACCTTATGTATGCCTAACAAAAAGAGGCACATAAAATAGTTAAATATGGAATACCTCGGTCTAATTGATTAATAATTGGAAGAAGAAACAATTAGTTAACGCACACATATGGTTTTGAAGTTCAAAGGGTATTACAAAAATTTTGCAATATGAGGCAACCAATTGTTGCATGCTATGACAAGTTTAGTAGAGGTTGAGACCTGTTGAATACTGGACTAGTATTTGGAGAAAATGGCTCCTTTACTAGGAGATGACTTTTGATCATATGGCCATTTGCAGGTGGTATAAGGAGTTTCAGACAGGAAATTTTGGCTTGGAAGATGCTTCGATATTAAAACACCTCACTTCGTTCGTTATCAAGTAGAATATTTATACTGTTAGGAGAATAGGCACGTAAGTTATTGCGTGCTAGAAAAATTTGGATAGTCGTTCATCGATAGTTCGTACTAGTCTGCCGAACATCTTCAAGTAGGGAAGGTTTGTTCCCTTGGTCTTAGACGACGAGTTCAGGCATTCTACGGTGTAAGGGATACTCGATGTTTAAAAATAGAATATTTTAAGAGATGCCTAATCTCTTAACATGTTCCACATAGCAGTTGATACAATAAGACTTCTTATTTTCTTGAATGCTCTTTCTAATCTCGTCTGAAACAAAATTTTACATTTACATAAGTGACAATATTAATAACTGAAAAGTCATGAAGATATGTACACGGAAACAACTAAGGGTTAAGTTGGGGGGGGGGATAACACAATTGAAGAGATGGCGTGATCCAATATTTTTATTCTGTTAGCAGCCTTTAATGAAACTGTAAGAGTTTTGTCGTGAGATATTAAGGAGAGTATATTTATTACATGAACATGTGGTTTTAAAGAAAAGAACAAACAAAGGTAGTACGAAAACGGCATTCCAGCTGGTTTCACTATGTAAATCTCTGAAAAGTCAGCTTATAGCTTACTGGCATTTTTCTATAGCCAATAAAAAAATCAATTTTTAAGCCCCAAGCCTTCAGAAACTGTTATTCTTATTACAGATGGTCACTCGTTGCCTTTCAACTCTGTTGAGGGTTTAAAATAGATCTAAATTAAATACTGTCAAAAGTATACACAAATAACCTTTTTCAGATTTTATAAATATTTCGATCAGTACCCTTGTATATTATCTTAGCTTAGGGGATGCAAAACCCTCCAAATACTAAGCTATGACACAAGTTGTTTTGTTTACTTAATTATATAGATCTTCGAATTTACTGATACTCTTGTACTATAGTAATATAATGATTACTATAATAATAATAGTGGAAAATAATCCCTACCGAATGAAATACTTATCTCCACGCAATTTAATTTTTAATCTGGCTATATCGTTGAATTACAAACAAGCACAGATATCATTAGATCATTTGTGTGACTCCCTACGTGTTCACCAAGATATCTTGTATTATTGCTTTATTATATAACTGAAATTATGACAAATTTATTATCATTATGCGCTTAAAATTAAAATTCTTTAATCTATGAGCTTCAAGATTTACCATATTTCGTGATCTATACAAACCTTTCTTTATTATGTAAATTATCAAACTCTTCGTGATACATTTTTGTTTGATATCACAATATAAAAGGAAAATTAACTCTGTAAAAAATCAACGTTTGAAATAATGAAACTTAAAAATGTTTTTCAAAAATTAACTATTATCTACAAATTCTATGATCAAATAAATTTTGCATCGTTCAGAGACGTTGCCCGCAATAGAATACTTTTCTTCTCGTCAAACTATCTTTTATCTCCTCAGTGTGCTGTTTTTCAGATGTAGAAAAATATTCTCTAAAGCGCTTTTACAACTGCACTCTAGAAAGCCGTGATCTTTTATCAATTTTGAATGTTTTGTTGCACCTTGTTACCAATTAGATTTGGTTAGTAACGACATATCATAATACGTATATTTCTTCAATGGTTATCGGGCCTCGTATTGTTTTAATAAAAATATCGTATTTGTATCATACTCCTCCTTTCCTGGTCCCATTTACAAAATTCAATGTCTTCTTTATTCGTCTAGCGCACCTTAAAAACCATAAGTTCTGCGTTTAGATGTAAGTCAACGACGTTCTCACTCAGACTTGTTGCTCCATACATCCTCCACACTTGTTTCCACTAGACTGTATACATAACCTCTAAATATAACTTAAATCTGACATTTGTTTCGTTCGTATTGCATATAATAAATATACATCTTGTTTATAGATATCAAGTACCATATAAAGAATTATTTAAACATTGTAATACTCTTCCGAAACTTTGTCAGTATTATCGATCTATTTCCGAAGACTTACTGTCTCTGTTTTTTCCAATTATAAACGTTAGATACAATGTTTGACACTCATAAACGTAAGTGCATACAAATGTTATCATGACACATTTCAAGCAATACTCACAATAGGTATAGGCGTTTATTTTCTTCCAGGTTACTTTTATTTATGCTAATAAACATTAAATTGTTGCTTACATGGGCTTCTCTCTATATAAATTAACCATTTAAAATTAATCGTATCTCCAAGACAAAAATAAACAGTGGATACTTTTATAAAGAAAAACTTACAAGCTGTACATTAAATATGAATTTGATGTTACCATAAATTGTATTTGATATACTTTTTAAGTTAATTTTGGTACATAAGCATGTATTTTTCTAAATCTGTAGTATTTATGTTGCTAAATCGTAATATAAACAATAACTTATTGACATTGGACAAAAAAAAAAACAAAATCTTGCACGTAATATACAGATGCATTTTAAAACACAATCTGTTTAATTACATTTTATGCCTATTTCTCTACGTTTAGTTTATCGTAAGAGTATAATTAAAATTTGTTTACATCAAGATTTTAAATTTATCCTATCGATGATTGTACTGGGTATATTTAAGATACCTTTAGTTGTAGTTTAGTTGTTTACCGTTTAGTTTAGTTTACCGTTTAGTTGTAGTTTATATTCTATTTCGTCTATTTAATTCACCTTACTTTGGAAAGAATTACAACAAAATGTCAAAGCTATGTAGTATTAGTTTGCTTTTAGTGCTTAGCTGAACAATTTTTGAATTAGTGATTTGTGCCAAGTTTGTGTTAATTATCGACAAAAGGAAGCGGAACGTCAAATAGACATACAGGCTGGCCCAAAATGACCGAAGGGGTTTGAGTTCATTATAACTTCTTATTTAAGACATAATTATTAAATTTTTTAAATTTTAAATACAGTATATTAATGGAGAATATTTTTAAAAAAATTATATCTCGCAATGGATCGTTGATTTGAGAAATAAAGGTCAACGATTTTGGCACTTGTTCAATTGTGTACTGTTCCATTTTAAATTCCCCAAGTCTTCTTTACAAAATACTGAAAACAAAAAAACAAAAAAATTATAATAAAAAAGTTATAAGGAATTGAAACCCCTTCGGTCATTTTGGGCCACCCTGTATTATATCCTTCCGTTCAAACTATTTGTGCCGTTTTCGGAAAAAGCGTAATTGGATACAGTACTGCCCGGAAATAGTTTTCTCGATATAAAGCGAGCCATTTTTACATAAAATATTATCAACGTTCAGGAAGATCATCGAAATTTTATGTAGATTATTTTAACTAGTGATGATCTACGCCAGTTAATTCAGGAATTGCCCATTATAATGAACTGTAACAAATCAACCAATATGACATTTGTTTTCCATGAGCAAAGTTCAAAAACTGGTTGCCTCATGTTTTGACCGAAAGCAACAAAAATCAAACGTGACCACATATGTGCCTCTGTAGTAAGTCGTCATCGTTTAGCTAGTCAACAATATCCTTCGCTTTTGTCCCACACTGTTGCCGGTGACCAATAATAGTGCCCTCAAGTTGATGACAAGAACAGGAAAGAATAGCTTAGCCCTAGCAAGAAGGCAACTTACTGAGCAAAACCGATACTCATTCGTGTAAACTGATGTGGATCTGGTGGGCATCGTCTACTATAAATTGCTTCTGAAGAATGTAACCGTCACTGCTGAAATTTACTGCTATCATCTCCGTCGAATTGAGGACGTAATTCAAGAAAAAGGACCAGGAAAATATTCTTGAGTCATTTTGCGTACGATAACGCTTGTCTTTATACTTGTCATTCCACATCCGCTTTATTGTTGTGGTTCACTTCGTCAGGTATCTCCTTCGCTCTCTATCAAAAAACATTCGAGAAATCTCCTTTACTAGCGACATCGAAATTTCTTCACTTTACAAACACAAAAATTCTTCAGACGTGGAATCGTAAAATTGCAAGATCGTTGGAAGGCAATCGAAAGCAACGGAGTTTTGTTCATGTATTTTGTTTGTTTAAAACTCAATAAGTTTTGGCGCTCAATAAAAACACTGCGAACTTTGCATTAAGCCAGTAAATGTACAGAACTCATTTTAGTGAGGTATTGGGCTAATGCTGCTTACTTTGTACTTCCAAATATATGTGGAATTAGTATATCTTTAATTTTCATATTATTAATTTTCTTCGTATGTTTTGAAACTTATATTTACATTTATAGTTGTTTTCAAATTATAATAATATAACTTTGAACGGCTCTAATGCTTTTATTGCACCACCTTCTGTGATGATAATTATTATACCTGGTCTCCTTATTGAACAGATACGGTTTACATATTTGCAACGTATGAATCTAGAGGCCGTATTGACTATAAATTAGGGCCCTATAATATAATAATAAAACCCTGTTAATTTCAAGTACATAATAAAAAATATCTGTACATTGGGTTTATATACAAAGAAATAATTACAAATCGTGTGGCAACATGTGTAGTCGATACATATAGATATATAAAGCTAATTTATTTTTAATACACAATAAAATTTTTATGTGTCACCGCATTTCATAAATCATCTGTTATTGAGTCGTCTTGCAAATCGGTGTCTGTGTCTGAATCGTATTGCCAAATTTATAATCAAAGGTGCTACTATTTTGTACATGCGCATATATTCGTCCTCTTTTGCTATTGCATGTTTAACAGCATTTTTCCAATTTACAGCAGCTATATGTTCCATAGCATTTTTTATGTGTGTTACACTGCTTTCACTAAATTTCGGTGTTTGATATGTTCGTCTAATGGTATTTTTCAGTTGAGCCCATATCAATTCAATGGGATTGAAAATGCAATGGTATGGTGGTAAACGCAAAATTGTATGCCTTGCTTCTTTGGCTCTGTTATCCACATAATAATTATTTAAATATTCTTTTGTCTTCATCACCTCTATTAATTGGTTTTTTGTATAATGACCCTCAAAATATAAATCATTTGCTTCTAAAAATGTTTTAATATCTTTCTTATTATTACATTTTGTAGGAACTTTGGTTTGCTGTCGAGAATGATACGGAGCGTTGTTCATCACTATCACACTATCTTTTGGTAAATTTGACAGCAAATATCACAAAACCATTCTTCAACTAAAGGTCATGTCTTCATGGTAATCTAAACTAGAGGATTTAACATTTTTAGCAGATAATAGCGGCTGTCCGATCCATCCTTTTTCTGACCCAGCATGAAGGATGATTATTTTCTTCCCTCTCGAAACCGGCGCGTCCAACTGACACATACTTAAACTATCCACCCAACCTTTGCAAATGGTGTCATGGGTGTCATACCACGTCTCGTCTAAATAACATATGAATCGTCCTTCCTGTCTATAACTTCTAATTGCCGTTAAGTATTCATATCGAAGTTTCTGTAAGCTCGGGCATTCCATAATTGTGCGACGTTTGTCTATAGTGCCAAACTTAAAACCAGCTTTCTTTAGCGTCCGCCACAAGGTTGCTTTAGAACAATGAATATTTACAGGCTCACCACTGATGCTTTTATGTAAGCAGTCAAGTGTAAATACAACATTTCCTCTGTAGAAGGAGTATAATTGCTGCCTAATAGTATCAATTTCATACTCTTCAATTTTTCTCGCTGCTCTTTGTCACTTCTTTGCTTTCGAGGACCTGCGTTATTCTTAATTATTTTATATATTGTTCCAAGAGGCACCTTGGTTAATTGTGACGTTCGTTGAATGTCCTGGGTTTGTAGTTAGTTATTTTCTTCCATTGGGGTATGATAGACATTGGAAATTATCTGTTTTACATCATCTGATATATGCTCTCTCTGTCGTGCTCCAACAGTTTTATCCCTATCCATATATAATAACTATATATTCAAATTAACAACTGTTGGTACTTATATTATTATTAAATTGTATTTCATCTAAATTGTAATTTAATGACAATTTAACTATATATAATAACTACATATTCAAATTAACAACTGTTGGTACTTATATTATTATTAAATTATATTTCATCTAAATTGCAGTAATTACAATTTACTTAAATTTTGTCATTACGGACCTTAGCAGTTTGTTTGCGCAAAAGATAATCGTATTGAACGGCCTAGTAGTTATTGCCGCAGGCGGTGCAATAAAAGCATTTGAGCCGTTCAAAGTTATATTCTTATAATTTGAAAACAACTATACCTTGTTATTATTTTTATTAAATATTATATATTTCTTACCTTGATACTAATTTAGTCTTAATTGTTATTATCTTAGAATTCGTCAAAGATTATTGAGTCTTGTTAAGATAGACCAATTACGAATCCTTTATCAAAGTTTGTCATCAACCCTTTTCGATCCAATGATTTATTGCACATTATCAATCATGAACTTGTCCGAAATTTGACCCAAATCTCCGTAGTCTAATAACGTCGATTTACATATGTCCAATAAATTAATGTCCGTACAAAGATGCCGTGCGCTTCGCCGTATGTACCGGGTGTTCGTCCTACTTAATAAATTAAGTCACACAGTGGGCGTAGTTTTGTACACGTGCCTCGTCCGTTCGCCTTGATTGATCATCGTCATTTATGAAAATAATAAAGATTACAAACGTCCCGACAGTGTGCATATAGTTTATGCAAATGCGACACCGACTGGAGGTTATTATTGTATACACAGAAGAGAGGGCGTTTCTCTTCACGATTTTCTCCTTTATTGCGATCTCTTTCTCCGCTTCTACAATTCTTTCAATGTCCTCCCCAATCTTCTCTCGTTATTTACCCTTCATTCGTACATCGCTTTCGCCTGGTTGGCAGTTTATTGCTTTTAATTTTATGTTTATTACATTTGAATATATTAAATCGTGACGCATAAATGAAAACGTGCTGCAGTAAAACGTTCACCATAAACCCACCTTCCTTATAAATATTAAATACTATTCAAATTGAACATGTGCTTTGAATGTTGGTGAAAAAGTTATTTACCATTTGGCAATAAATATGTTATAAGAAATCTCTTAATATTACATTTCTTCCCTATACGTTGCTAAATTAAGGAGGAATTTTTGGTGTATAGATGTTTCATTGCTGAATTACTTCACCATATACCGGGTGGGTAATTCAATGATTAATTTTAAGCTTAAAAGATTCCATTCACTTTTCCCAAATTACTAACGGTTCTTGAAATATTGTGGTTTGAAGCTGAAGTAAATTACTAGAGGGCTTAGAAAAAAATGTGGTTTATTTTAAAAAATGCGTAATGATATTGCAATTATTAAAGCTGCTCAATGTGACCACCGAGTTGTGCATTGCATAACTCAATCCTCCGTCAGAGCTCTCGTTCCCAGTTGTAGTTCTCCATATTGCTTTTCATCTCATAATACGTTGCATTAATTTTCTGGATGAGTTGGTCCTTATTATTAGACTTCCATTTGAAAACGTAAGGTCTCCACATGTCCTCACATGAAAAACTGAGTTAAGATCAGGAGATCGTGGTGACCAAGCAATGGGACCACCACAATCGTATCGATTTGGATACTGTTCATTGAGGAATTTAATGACACCTCTTCCATAATGGGTCGGAACACCGTCATGTGAAAACAACATAACCCTTCTAATTTGAAGAGGAATGTCCTCAAGTAGTAGAAGTAGATCGTTCTTCAAAAAATTCGGTACATTTCGCTGTTCAAATTTCCGTCAAAGATATGTGGTCCGAAAACTTCATTATTAATTATTCCAGACCAAATGTTTGCGGAGAATCTTCTCTTGAAGTTTTTCGATTGCGCACACATGTTCGTTGTGGAAATTGTTGATTACATCTGTTGTAAATATAGTTTTGTCACAAAAAAAGAGTGTCCAAATGATTGTTCCGCCATTCACAAAGGCGAACTCTTTGGGGAAGATCCGTGGGGAGAAGTTCTTTTACAGGTTGGTAATGATAGGGATGCAGTCCGTTTTTTTCCAAAACTGTCAGGCACAGCCGTCGTGGTTTGTTCAGTAAGTACAGAAATTCTTCTCGTACTAACACCAGGATCATCGACGTCCACACGGTAGATTTTACAAAGACTGAATACGAATCTCGATAAACTATTGTTCACAATTAGTACAAGAGAGATTCAAACTTTGTACCAGATATCTTCCTGATGTAAATCCTCGGCACCTCATGTACAGTGCAATCGAAAAGGCACGCACATCAAAATAAAAGTACCGCTGTATTTTACAACTTTTTATAGCTCTATATCGTATAAACTTATTACTAAAATTTTACATATTTACATCGTTTGTTCAAAATGGCTGCCTTCAGTAATGCATGTAGGAAGATGTTAGTATGTTTGAAACAACTCTATGCAGCACGTGTACACTCTTGTTATTAATCTCCGTTGTTACCTTCATCTTCAGTTCATCCAGTGCATACGGCCTCTTTTTGTAAACCCTTCCTTTAAGGTAACCCGTAAGGAAATAATCTGGAGACGTTAAATCAGGAGAAGTGAATTGTTTCATTAGATGTGTGATATGTGGTCTCGTCTTGCTGCAATCAACAATCACGTACATCGATTTCAATGAAAGAAATAAACTGTGAAATGATGTCCTGGTACACAACACTGTTCACTACAGTTTAAAAGAAAACGATGCCCCCCTATTTGCCGACGTGATATGGTAGACCACACTCCAATTTTTTGCCAGTGCAATGGATTTTAATAAAAAACAAGAGGATACTCGGTTAACCAAATTCTTGTGTTTTGAATATTCACATATCCACTAAGGTGGAACCAGCCTCATTAGTGAAGCAAACACGGTCAAGCTCTTCAACAAAACCATCTACAGTATATACAGTAGGCACTTTTGTTTACTAGGCCCTTTGAATTTCTGAATTCTACCATTCAGCTCTTGAAAAAGTATTGTCAATATAAAGAAATGTCTCAAGCACACACCATCTTCATCAGATTTGGATTCTAGTGACCATTATTTATTTTCAAGCTGAAAGGAACAACTTAGATTTAAAAAGCAATTATGAATGGATAGTGTTTTAGAAGTTCAATATTTCATGTCACTGGAAGAGCTGTAAATGCACTAGAGATATTCTCCGAATTTGTTTTTCCTTCTGTTACGTACTCGAATTTAATTATTGGTGATTATATTTGCATCTACGAATGAAAATATTGCTCAACAAAATTCGTAAAAAAAATTAAACAAAATACTATTTTAATCAATTACATCAATGTGTTTTCAAATATTATTTACTATTTACTCAGCATAGCATCGCATGCCGAGTTTTTGCCAGCTTTTAATAAATATTAATACTAAACACCCGTATTCCCATCAAGGTAATTACTAAAATCAACAACCCGCAAACTTAAATAACCTCTATTCATCTACGTATGCATGCACACGTACATAAATCAATTTTCAACTTCCTAATCCTATAGAAGAAAAAACCCCGTCCATAATAATAATAATAAAAGCCGAACTATTCAGTATCGAAGCTCGGGGTCTAATAAAAATCAAATCCGTGTAGCATATTTTCACAAGATATTACATTACACCCTTGGAACAATATAATAAATAAATCGGTAATCCAATATGCACCCCCTTATGGGAATGAGCGAACCCCCCCGTAGTCTATGCGGTTTACACGGGATTAGCCATCAGTTCTCTCTCTCTCACTCTTTCTCTCTCAGCACATGTATGTGTGCGTTATAAATGTGTTGATTTTTTATCCCCTTTTAACCGCCTCCGTGATCTTCTCGATCGTTCTTTTCTGTTTTGTGAGTTGGTATATCCGTGCGTGTGTGTATGCATGTATGTGTTAGTGCTGCCCTCTGGCATATTGAATGTGTTAAAGTTATTAAATGCCATTGATTTATGTATCGCGTGCCCTCTATTAAAATGTTTGTAAAGGAATCATGCTGTTTGGTTTTCTCACACAGAAATGTAATTATTTTATTAATGGCCTTTATTATCGTCTGTATTTTTTATTGTTTATTATTTCGTTTTTCTTCTGATTTGCCGTGATTATAATTAGTCATTGTGAAATTACGTATGTATATTTGCAGATACTTTTATCTTATAATACCATAATTATTAATTTCTTTCAAATTAAATATTCCCTACATTTCTTTATAACTCTTAACATGATACAAGGGTTGTTCTCCCTAATAGACCATAATATTTTGCTACGAATTTTGTTTAACACAGCTATTTACATGCAAGTGACAGTTAAAAAATGCTGAAATATTTTTAACAACAGAGGTTTAGTGTAATCATTTGTACAAGGAATTTAACAAAGGACAATAAAGAGTTGTGATTTTCACAACTTCAAACGTGACTTAAACTGCGAGGAATGTTTGATGCAGTCAATCGCGACATGGGTGACAAATTATCCTTCTCAGCTACTGTAAGCCAGGCTAGTATTAATTTAAACGTGCTAGACCTAACCAAAATTCCGCATTTCGTATTTTTAAGCCAGAAACGTCTGTTATCGAAAAAAATATTGGCTTTATTCGACAAATGATTTAAAAGGACGTTACTGTAACTGGCGTGAAAGCAATTAACACTATCAAATTTGATTCCAATTGAAGAAGAAGATCGCGCCAGATAGCGCAGATCTGCTAAATGATCGTCTTATCTAGTGTATAACATCATTGCAGGTAATGAAACATGAATATACTGCTATGATCCCGAAAAAAGGAAACGATCAGCAGTTTGGGTCCTTGAAATGGCTGGCTCCAACTTAAGAAAAAAGCCGAAACACAAAGGTGGTCGCCACATTATTTCGAAAGCTTCCACTACAGCGCGGGAAGACTATCGTTCTGTTAATATTGAATGATTTTTCTTCAAAATGTCCACGATAATCGTCCAAGAGGAAGGATCACCTTGCATCATGATAACGATAACGATTGAGTATTTGAATACCCGAAACATTCAAATTATCGGTCATTTGCCGTATAGTTCAGATTTGGCATCTAACTTAGCACCACAACCTAGCGTGCAGAGATTGGAGCAAATGTTTTGACGATTGATTTTAAAGCATTCAAAAATGCATCGACTGTGGAAGGAATAGTTTGGAAAATTATAAATAAATGTGTTTTGTCAAAAAATTCTTTTACTTTACGAGACTCAAAAAAAAGTGAATATATACCCCAATGATTTTTTTCTAATCATAGCATGGTTATTGTGTATGTTAAGCAATTTAAATATTTCTTAGTTGTTAAATTATATAGATAAGGTGTAAAAGGAAATATTAATAAGTGTTGAGGATACATTTTAATACCCTTTCATAATATTTTAATTTCAAACGTTTTTTATTGTTAAATATAAGTAGATCGAGGATATAGAATTCAAACATAAATATTTCCAATTTTATAAAATATTAAACTTCATTTTCGAGATTAAACCAGTGATAATATATTTTTATTAGCACATTATTAAAGTGTTCTTTAAATTCCAAGAAAGCGGTATCCTTTACATTTGCAAATCTACTTATTATTTATGGTTATTTAATAATCGACATCTTTTTCTAAATTTATTTATCGTTTTATACCTCAGACCGCTTGTTTTATTACCTTGGGTTATAGTGAACAAAGGCTTCAATTTGGATATTCATTGTCAAGATTTCCTTTCTTAGATATGTATAATAAATTTTATTGCTCTAAGAAAGGACAGTCCGGAACTACATACTTAGGTTCATGACATCTACTAATACTTAGTAATGATATCTTATTATTTATTAGTTAAGATTAGATTTTTAAGACATTATTGTATACCTTGAGTATTGTTACTTGTAGGCACAATTTCCACGAAAAAACACACAAAAATTCCCCGTTATGACGTCAAATAATACACTATTCAACCAATACGATTTACATATGAGCCGTTGAAAGCGAAAGTGGTGTAAGTCAAAAAAATAAAAATTATAAGTTTTCTTCACAAATGGGTACTATGTACTACATCGCTTTCAACGGCTCATATATAATAGTGTAGGTAGTGGTATATTTTTCCTACTTGTAAAACAGTACAGAAAAAAGCAATAGCAATCAGAGTCTCGTACAGCAACAAGATACCCAACAGTATGAAAAATAGTATCAACTCACCATCAGTATAAGGCACACAGTCTGAAGACAACACTCTCTTCTAACATTCTTATTAAACAACCATCTCTTAAGAAGAGACGCCAGTCTCAACAGCAGTTTTATGTTAGTATAAGTCATTGTAGATGCAACCGAATATTTAAAAAGTAAAGTGTATACAGCTTACAATCTGTGCACGGTGAAGCAACATCGGGATTGTGATTCTAGTAACTGACGTGGAAGCATTACCGCCAGAAACCGAATTTATTGCAAACGTTGGTCCACGAGCCAATATCAACCATAACATTGGTACATCAATCCCCAATATAATTTTAATCCTTCCGCCGAATTCTCCCGAAAATAGACAATAAGTAATGAAAAATCCATGTCCAATTAAAATTCAAGGTCACTTTGAACTCTATCTCATTCCTAAATAACCTTCCAAATTATATTACTTTTTGGAGATTTTTTTAATGCAGAAAATGTATCGTAATATCCATTAATCAGAAATCTTATAATATACATATATATATATATATAAATATATATATATATATATATATATATATATATATATATATATATATATTAATATAGCCCGAGATACAGATGATTTAATACTTAATTTTAATAATTAAAGCTACTGTTTTGCATTAAAACAAACACAAAGGAAGAATTAATGAGCAATTAGAATATAAGATCTAGATTAAGAATTAAAATAGGAATTGTTGGACGAATTGTAATTTAATTTCTAATTTATTGGGAAATATAAAGCACTTCTTCTAAAACTAAGGATAAAGATAAAAAATGAATGACAGTTGTCAAAAATTAAATGAATTCAATTTATCTTTTGAAATTAAAAAAATTACTTACTAATTTTGATTACTATTTTAAAATAAGTTGATATCACGAATAATTAAAATTGAGATAAAAAACCTCGATGAAGAGGTGCTTCCCAGCTTCCAAAGTGAACGGACGTGCTAGATAGTGGGAAGTTCAATATATTTTCAACCAAATTTGTAATGTTGGTTACAGATGGCCGTTTGAAGATGGCTAACGCTGACAAGTTACTTTACTCGATTGCTTCATGTAATGTGTTTGCTCCGTGCATTTCATCTTGTAGCAGAATCTATTAGAAACAGTTATGCAGAAGTAGATCAGTTAATAGTTTCTACCAAGAAAGTTTTTGTCAAATCTCCAAGACAAATTCATGAATTTAAAAATGTAGAAATTCTTGTCCGGACATTCCACAACCACCACGGCCAGCAGTAACTAGATGGGGAACGTGGCCTCAAGCTGTAATATATTACGAGAAATATTTTCTTTTCATATTGTTAAACCTTGTATTTTAAAATTATATTCCCAAGAAGCTCAAGCAATTCCATGAAGCCAGCAGCTGTTTGCAGATATCGAAATCCATACGCAAATAGATCAAATTTCCGAAAATTATTCAATTGTTTTAGAAGTTCGTTACGCCTTAATTTCTCTTCTTAATATCGATTAATAGTCTTCATTATTTATTGACGAGTTTAAAAAATTACGAGTGTACATCTTCTTAAAGGAAGTTAATTCGCGCATCTTTGACCTATAGTTAATTCATCGTTAATAAACGTATCATGTTAAAGGGTGAATTAAAATTTTTGGAACAGCCAATCAGCCGTTTGCGATTTACGTAGGTTTGAGGAAAATATAATCCAACCTTGGTTTTTGCGTGGCGTTCCATTTCGTCTTCGTAAACGGAAAAAAAATAGCTTCCTGCTGAAGAGTTCACGAGCCCTACAGTCTACAGTCTAAGGGCAATTTATAGTCGTCTAATTCCCCGAACAGCGATCGACCTAAGGAATTAATTACCATCTTCGACGGACAGGGACAATATATTATCGTAATTAATATAATATATATATATGTATATATATATATATATATATATATATATATATATATATATATATATATATATATATATATTAATAAAATATCGTAATTCGTATTATTAAAGTTTTTTGTAATTTAAATTTCGTCTTATAATTTTTTACATTTATTGCTTTCATATTTTGCCGTAATCATTTTAACTTCTTTGAGCATAACTTAAATTAATTTTTGTATTATTAATAGAGTTATTAGCATTTTTAATGCCATATTAATCAATTTGCATAGCGGCTTAGAGCCCAACCCATTTAAAATTCAATATATCTTGTATAGTATAACTTAAAAGAATTCATTATTGTGAATTTATCTCTAATGGTACCTTTAGAAAAAAAATCTGCGGGACTAAACTTGTAAATGAAATTAACTTAAGTAATTATTTTCCATTTACTTTTAACACTATTATTACGTTCAACTTTTGAGATATTATGTTTAGCGTACTGTGTTCACCTTTTTGCGAACAATATCTAGTTTTGGATTTTGTATAGAGTTATATATATGTATATATTTCTTTACCTTAACATACAGTCGGTATAATTATACAGGGTGAAAATTCAGTTGATTAATATTTCTTTATTTGATTTTAGTCAATGCTTAAATATAATACATTACTTAATTTTATTATAATCATTTTTTTTCCTTTGATCGTGAATATACTAATAATTTGTTCATAAGTTTTTTCTTCGGCTTGGCACTCCCCGTAGCAATTTCCTTTTCAGGTATCCTGGGCAGCAATTTTGGAGTTAGTACATAGGTACTAGTAAGTCTAGATATATAGCGTGAGTTTGAGTAGTTTGTATGTGCATGCGCCGAAGATCGCGCAATCTCTTTTCTTAGTTTTCAGTATGAGCTTCCGTAAACAAAACTGAATGGCGCTACCTTCTAACTTTTATTTTAGTCGGCCACACCCGTCTTCACTGACTAAGGGGATATATAATAAATAGAAGCTCCCATACTTTGTGCGATACAGCAACAGTTTGTTTGATCTCGACCATCTTCAGACGCCTTCGCTGCGCCAGCTTCGCGAGTAGGTAGCACGTTATTTCCAAATTAGAGATCAGCAAGCTTTCCTTAAATGAAAGGCTAGGCAAAGTACATTGCCTCAAAGCCACGTTAGGAAATCTAATAGATAATGCAGGAATACTTATAACCGATAAGTTATGTACAGTTGTAACTAAGAATCCCGACTTTGAAATTATAGTGGGTATAGAAAAGTGTTTAAGAAAATCAACATTGTGAAAGTGATTCGAAGGACTTCTTTAAATTCACGAAAATTACTACTAATTAGAAGTAGAACGCTCATTCTCCAAATATACAACCTTATTTTCACCTTGTTGTAGAGTTTGACTGAATCAACAATGAAAGGCTTACTAATGATACAATACTACACCATATTTTTGCGTCATTCTACATCTACGACACACTCAAACTAAAATGCAGAACTACATATATCATTATTTAATATTGTGATGCGAGTCATCCCACAATACGAGAGGCAAGCAATGATTTGGCGGTGATGTCAACCGCCGAACACGTCATAAAGTCTCTCAGACCTCTTAAAAACAACTTCTGGAATAATCCGAGATTCTGAAGGTTCTCAAATGAGGTATGGACTACAAAATAAGACGTCGAACAACAGGAGGGGATTATACAACGGGTGTGTTAAAACAATATTATATAAATATTGAAATAAATCCTGTTATTATTGTGATTAGTTATTTAGTGTATTTTTGTATGAATGTAATGTGTATTAAATTACAAATAAAGTATTTAACAATATATCTATAATCGCATCTCTTCGGCCTGCACGACGATGCTGTATGCTACTAGGAAGCCTTTGTCCTGCTTTAGTTTTTAATAAATTATGATTATTATTATCATTGTTATTATATAATTACATACATCGATTTTCTAAATAATCATTTTTCCTTAAAGTTCATTCTTATTATCATATCGACCAGTGGCGGCTCTTGATGACGTACGATGTGCGCTGCTGCACGGATGAGACTACTTCGAACTATTTCGGAAGATTTCGGTACGGTTACTTGCTTCTCTGTATATATGAAAGCTTAAACGAAGCAGTCTGATCCGTGCAGCAGCGCACATCGTACGTCATCAAGAGCCCCCACTGATATCGACACATAACAGACGCTAGACAAAACCATAGTTCGCAAAAGAATACCTCTAGACAAAAATTTCATTTCAAAAAAGAGATTTGGGTATAAGTTTCTAACTAGGGACTAGTTTCCACAGCACCAAATTTCTTATTAAAGTATTCTATGTATTAAAGCAAAAATTTTGTAGTAAAAGATAATAATAATAGCTGTATATTTAAAATATTTAAATCTTCAGTTTCTCTATATTATTCAAAAATTATATTTATGTAGTTTTAGTACCTTTAACATTATTTATAGTCTTAAAAACATAAATTCACATAAACAAGACACATGATATTGCTTAGAAATTGTTAGATAATTCTGGGCCGAGATAAAGTTACCGGCGGATAATAGAACAGTTGAATGTCTTTGTCGGGGGTAAATGAGGGTTCTTAAATCAAATTGCAATATGGCGGTTAGTGTCGGAAACTAATCGACCGGAAACTCGAGATTACAGCGTTCACTTCCTCTTTTCTATGTTGCCGTGAGCGGGTATACTTCTCCTCCCACTTCTTTATTATTTTTTGTTCCATCTTATTCTATTTTGGTGTGAAAATTGTCACGGCCATCTTTTGCTTCTCCTCAACTAAAATATAGATGACTGTATGTTTGCTGCCCGTTAAAATTTCTTCAAATTTTTTGGTAGAAAAGTTTATATATAGAAGAAAATAAGAATATAAACAGACGTGCGTATATTTATGTACAGATTATAGTACAGTAATAAGTGAATAACAACAATAATATGCGTCATTTGATATTCTTAGATCATCTTATGTGTGACAAAAAGTGGTATACTGAAGATGGATAATAAATGGATAATAATACTAACAATAACAATTACCTGTCCTTTTCTAATTATTTACAACTAGATATTATATCACTCCGGATAAGAAATATTTCACAGGCGGCTCACCAGATAATCGAATTATCAAATATAAAAAAAGCGCAAATATTTAGAAAAAAATAAACTAATGTTTGTATACCAGGTGACTAGAAAAAAGCGAATCCTGTTTATGTCCTTACATCTCCGGAAGGCTATGAGATAGCGATTTCAGTTTTTACTTTATAAGAGACAATGCACTAAAAATTGCTCTTCTAAATTACAAACAAAGGAATGCTGAATTTTTTAATATCAACTACACAAAATCAATTACACGTTAAGGATATTCTTAAATAGACTACAATTCTACCCACATTTTCTATGCTGAACTCTACTTATAAACATGTTGTATGGGGCCTCCATTTTGTAAATTCACTGTTCTTAATCTATATTTAAACTATAAAATAGCTCGCCTGATAAAATTTACAGATACTTCTGGCCACACCTCTTCTAACTGTCGCGCAAATCTTCTAAGTTTGCAAATGGTTCCCGTCTTTGCGAATACACTTTTTCTTGCAATGCGTGCCACACTTAATAATCTAAAGGATTACACTCTGGAGAATGAGTTCCCGGTTGATTTTCCTGTGATAACGACAATTCTCTTATAATTTCTGAACATTCATCAGTTGTAGCAGCTATAGGTCGTCCGCTGCCGGGTTTTTCTATAAACAGATCCGGTTTCTACAAGCCGTCGAATAACACGATTTAAGCTGGGAGGTGGCCATCTCTTGCCTGGAAACTCTCTCGCAATTATTTTCCTGCGCCAGCTTTTTCTCTATAACACATTGCAATTACGTCTAAATCAGTCCTTTAATTTATACGAAATGCCACTATACCAATTGCAAAGTTATAACTACAAATGTTACTCAGAAATTCATTTAACAAAAGGTTGGTTCGATTTAAGTTGCTTATTTAATTATCAACGTGTAATCGTTATTTTTTAAGTTAACTTTAAACTTTTGTTATTCCATTACTGAATAACATATACCTATGAAATTTTTCACGCACAATTCTCAGTTATTTTTCTGCAAGAGAAAAAAAAATTAAAAAGATTGAAAAGTAGGAGTCCTGCAATTGGACCATTACTTTCCACAGCACACAGAGTGTTTGAGGCTTGCCAGAAATTCCACAGATTGAACAGTTGCAGATTGGAAGAAAGTTTTGTTTTCGGACGAGACTAGAGTAAGTTTAAAATCACCAGCAGGTCGCGAAAGAGTATGGCGAAGAACTGAAGAAAGATATCATGACTGCACAATCTTTCAAATGAAGCCCTTTGGTGGTGGATCAAGAATGTGCTGGGGAGCTATTTACTTTGTCGCCTGCACAGCGTTAATTCCTGTTCGCCAAGGTCAATAAATTCCGAATACTACTTCGAGAACATAATTCAGGATCATGTAATGCCTTTTGCTCCATTTATAGGGAACAATTTCATTTTCATGCAGGATAATGCGAGGCCTCACATCGCCAGACAAGTTTTGGATTACCTACAAGAGGTCAATATTCATGTGGGGTATTGTGGGGGTATTTGAAAAATCCAATTGCGTGTTTGTGACCTGTCTGTTGAGATTTATGGCTTTTTTTATTTCTAAAATTTCTAAGAAGTCAAGCCTTTTACCCTTATTACAAGAGTGTAAAAGATTGAAATTATTAGCATTAAACAGATGAGAATTTTGAATACAGTGTTCCGCGAATCCCGTGGTCATATTGCCATGTAGAATAGAACTTCTGTGCTCTTTGATACGTTCTTTTATAGAGCGTCCTGATTGGCCAATGTATACCGCGTCACAATCACTGCAAGTTAATTCATACACCCCTGACTTATCACGCAATTCTGTTTTTCGTTTATTGTTAACTAGAATATTTCCTAAATTGCATTTATTTACTAGGATGAAATTTAAACCTAATTTATTTAGTTTATTAGAAACTTTATTGCTAACCCCAGGTATATAGTTTAGGGTACGAAACACTTTATTAGTTTTTATGTATGTATGTCCGGAGTAAAAATTATTCATAAGGAAAGCGCGTTGTTTTCTGTAAATCATTTTGTCTAAGAATTCTGTTTTGTACCCGTTATTTCTAGCTATAGTTTTTATGGTATATACATTGGCCAATCAGGACGCTCTATAAAAGAACGTATCAAAGAGCACAGAAGTTCTATTCTACATGGCAATATGACCACGGGATTCGCGGAACACTGTATTCAAAATTCTCATCTGTTTAATGCTAATAATTTCAAACTTTTACACTCTTGTAATAAGGGTAAAAGGCTTGACTTCTTAGAAATTTTAGAAATAAAAAAAGCCATAAATCTCAACAGACAGGTCACAAACACGCAATTGGATTTTTCAAATACCCCCACAATCGATGCTTTAATAAAACTTTTAAAAAATAAGCCATAAATATCGGTAGGAGTATTCTTTTCACTTAGTTTACATGACTCTTTGAGAATGACTGTATAAGTCGAAACATATGTCAGATATATTTTAAATACATTTTGTGAAACAAATATACCAAGTGTTTTATTTAGTAAATTATTAATCATGTTTCACCAAGAGCCAACCGTGAATTCTATACATTATAACACATTAAGCGACATTTACATGTAAAGTGAGATTTTATACTCATTATTTCTCATTTGCAGTAAGTTCAATGTGTAAACTATATATACGCGAAGTGTAGAAGTGGAAGTCATGTCTGTCTCCAAGATATTGTGTGTGGACAAGCTCCAATAAGACGTGCAGGACTTAGTCTAAGGAAAGAACCTTGAATATTGTATCTTAAAGAATAAGCTAATTATTTTTATGAGGAAAGAATACGTTTTAGAGACAGATTTAGCAAAAACACAATAAACATTTCGTTGAGAAACTATTTGCACCAATAACTGCCCTCAACCTGCTGGGATTGAAAGTACGGTATTTTTAATGAATTTTCATAATTTCCATTTCCGACAGGCAAGCATTGATTTGAAACATTAAATTTTCAACTAGTTAATACTTTTTTATTTTTCCTTAAAATAGCTTGTAATTGTAATTCTCTCCATTCATGGCAATAAATAAAAATATTATATACCTTCCAAAGATATTTTGTGTGAAATTATTTTATAAATATTTTTTTTATTATAACGTTTAGATACTTTTTCCCATTATAGATGCGAAAAAGTATCTAAGGTGACTATAAGGATAGCAAATGAAGGAAACTTCATTTGCTATCCTTATAGTCACCTTCATTCATCAGCCTTCGTTCAATGCAAATCCTATCCCTTTCGTGTTTGCCCTTATTTTCTTCTGCACCTACATCTTAATTTCCTAATTTTCTCCAGATCCATATACCCACAATATTTCTTTTCTCTGTTATTTGAACCAGTTACAAAACACTTTCCTTTTTGTGGAGTTTGAAACGTTTCGCCCAATAAAATCGAGTTAATTAGTTTCGTTGCTGCTTATTTCCTAATTTGTTCTTCTCTGTAATATCTCCGGCGTCAGATGTTAATGTTATTCCTAGATAATTATATTTATTTATTCCTCTTATCCTTTTTCGGTATACACATTTTGCCTTATATTCTTTGTAACCAAGTATTGAGCACAATCACAAATTTTATATAATGATCACTTAGATTTAAATAACACACCTTTCTTAAATTTATTCATTGAAAGCGGTCGGTTGGACAATTGCAATAAAAATTCACATTCAGTCGATTAAATTTCTATTAGTAAACATAAGTTATCTCAATAGTAATGGCTGACCAATTGGGTCACACATTTATTCGAATTCATGTATAATATCTCTTATTTTAAAGGCGTCATAAAATAATATGTTACACTCAAAAAGCGTTTTTTATTGCATCATTTTTCGTAAGTTCGCACAATATCATTATATACACTATCGAGTATTCCCCCCTCAGTATTGGGTTTCTATATTTGTTATAAACTTATTGCTGGGCATTCCCCTAAGTAATACTATTCTGGGAAAACCCGTTGTGCGATCTCAACAGTAAGCGGCAAAGGCATCCAGAACGATTATTAGCGAACCGTCACTAGTCAAAAGCACCACGCTGCTTGTGTAATTCGACTCGGGTCTTACGTATTCGCTGTATTAACAGGATTTCACGTAACAACGATAAAGTAAAAAAAGTTTTAGTTGATTATGTTTGTAAAATTTTGTATCCCGCCCCTTTTGTTAAAAATCTCTCGTTTGAGAATTTGAAAGTCGTGCCGCCATCAGTATACCCCTGACAGACGAAGCTAGCGGCCGACTTAGTCCATAAAGTATATCAATTTCAACTACTTTGATTCGCTTTGAATTGCACAGTTTGTGTATGAACAGTATTTTTTTAACTTCCTGTTAAGCTCTTTTTCTTTCTTAATTACCGTAAAACGAGGTGTCTTGGGACATTGAATATAACTTGGGACATATAGAAAACTTCCAATATTTTATAGAACTGCCATCTATTTGTGTATGGCAGACCTAAATAAAAATACAGATAAGCTTAAAGTAGGTCTCCACATCACAGTAGAAGTGTTCACTCGACTATAAGTATACAAGTATTGCAAATAAAAATTGGTTTGGCTGCACGTGTTTTTGTCCGTTTTATAAAGACTGTGTGTAACTCCATACAACTTGTTTGAAATATTACATGGTAAGTTCCTATTTGATTTACTATAAAATCAGCATGTTTTCTAGAGATACACATTGTTGTATTTCGCTTTTTACTAATCTTAAGCTATTTTTTAAATATATTTCATAAGACTACATTTTGAAGGTGACTTGGCACAAGTAAGAAACGATGATAAATAAGTATATTAGACCCCGTAATGCTCGCAAATATGCTGCATTTCAGCAGGAGAACTTAGAAAAGCCATCGCAGATGTTTCAAATGGAAAGCTGAGAATACGCGCAGCGGCAGAAATATATTCCGTGTCAAAATCTACAATACACAGAAAATATCATGGTGAAAATAGTAGGAAGTATGGGGTACAAACAGTATTTTCCGCAAAAGACGAAATGCACATAGCAAACGGCCTCTTACTAGCTGCTGAATGGGGTTTCCATTTCACACATATGGATTTGCAACCTATTGTGAAACGATTTCTAGATCGAAAAGGTGTGAATATAAAAATTTTTAATAATAATTTGCCTGGTCGTATATGGCTAAAGAGCTTTCTTAATCGACACAAGGGACTGTTATCTAATCGTTTGTCAGAAAATATAAAAAGAGCTCGTGCCATGATATCTGCTGAAACCATTAATTCATATTTCAATAATATGGAGGTCACATTAGCAAACGTGCCTCCAGATAACATCATTAACTTTGATGAAACCAATATGTCCAATGACCCTAGACAACAAACTGTCATATTCCGAAAGGGGGCAAAGCATTCAGAAAGAATTATTGATGTAACTAAGAGTAGTACATCAGTCATGTTTTCTATTGCTGGCGATGGAACATTATTTCCTTTACACATTGTCTACAAATCAAAACATGTTCACGATGCATAGACTGATAATGGGCCAGAGGGGGCCATGTATGATAGCAGTAAAAGTGGATGGTTTGATGGATTTCTATTTGAAAGATGGTTAACAAAGGTTGCTTTAGAGTATTTACGACGACGTGATGGTGAAAAGATTATAATTGGTGACAACCTTGCCAGCCACCTATCAATTTCGGTCATTGAGCAATGTGAGAAAAATAATATAAAGTTTATGTTATTGCCTCCCAACAGCACCCACCTCACGCAGACACTTGACGTTGCCTATTTTCGTCCCCTGAAGCAGGCGTGGCGAAAGAATTTGTTTAGACTGGAAAAAAGAAACCGCGGCACATTGCCTAAATCATTGTTTCCTGCTTTATTGAATAAAACATTGAACAGCTTAACAAATTCAAAAATGTAATCTCTGGGTTTAGGGCATGTGGCATCATACCTTTAGATAGAAACCAAGTCCTCAAACGAATGCCAGATTTAAAGACAGAAGATAATAAAGAAGTGTGGTCTACTACATTTGAAGAGACCCTACGAGTAGCACGAGAAGCTCAACCAGTAAGAACACGACGAAATACAAAAAATAATGTCCCTGCAGGTCGACCCATTACAACAAAAGCTCTCTCTGATGAGGCCGAGGAACCTATGAATGTTGATGATCTTCAAAGTCAAGAGCTACTGTTTGTATCTGATAAAGAAAATGTTGAGGAATCAAATGAAATTGAGTCTGAAACAAAATTAATTGAACAAGTCACAAATCCCTATCCACAAGTCGTCCTATTAAATAGTTTTTTGTTGTGTACCTTTGTTTACAATAAAAACACTAAAGAAGAAAAGATAAAAAATTTCGTGGTAAAAGTGTTGGATTTTAGAGGACGACGAAAAGTATGAAGTATCGTGTATGCGATATAGTGACCTGTATCACTGTCATGTATTCCTAATGTAGAGGATATTACTGTAATACGAAAACAGCAAATCCAAGAAGTTTTACCTGAACCTACAATTAAAAGGGGCAGATACACATTTTGTTCCATTGGAATTAGAAAGTTCCTGGACTGAATTATATATTTTTTTCATCGACTTACGAATTTTTGTTGTTTTATTTTTCTCGTTGGAATATGTTTATGTTAGTATAGCAAACGCCAATTAAGTTAGCGCGAGGAGGGGGTGCGCAGAAGCCGTTTTTAAAAACGTCCACCCCCACTACTCAAGTAATTGTCAGAACACATTTGTCATTGACGTTTGACAGAACATATTTTGTAATGTTTTTGCTAGGGGATCATACACGCTCAGAGGTTAGAATTAACTGACATTTGATGTATAACCAAATACAAATCTCCCTACTACTTCTAATCCTGCGCGAACTTCCCCTTCTCGCGCCAACTTAATTGGCGTTTGCCATACATCTATTAATGTTAGAATTTGTTAAGTCATGCCAAACAATTATTTTTAGATTATAACAAGCTTCAATTTAAGATTTATATGAAACATTGTTGTTTTTGTAATACTTTTGAAAAAAAAAATAAAACTGCGTTTTTCTTTAACTTTGGAGGTGTCTGAAGCCACCTCTACCGTTTATACATGTCAAACTATTAAGAATCACGTGGAATTAAATTTAATCTAAAGTGTCCCAAGTCAAATTCCTCGAGGTGACTTGGGACACCAACTCTGTTTTTAAAAATGTTGGAACCTTGGCAAGATTTTGTATTGCACTTTTGAAGGAGCCTTTATTTCGATGTCCTTCATATATATTCTTAAAGAGAAGTTGTAGTGTTTTGCGCACAGAAAATTATTGCAAAGAATGTCATGAAAAGTGTCCCAAATCACCTCGTTTTACGGTACTTAAACTCATACTTAATAATCATTACGTTACTTTAATTAAAACCTCATATAAATGTATGTAGATTATGTAGATATGTAGATTATCTGTAAGGGAAATTCATGAATTTTGTACCATTCTAACTTTGTCGAATACAATATCATCAACATTTCAAATTTACAATTTTATATATGCTACTATTTTCTTTCACACTTTTCACTATAATGAACTACTATCTAAATATTTTCAAATCATTAAAAGCATTTAAAATTTAGTCATTATTTTATTTAACACTTTTGAGGCAACTCATTCATTATACTTTTTTGTATAAGCAAAATTTGTTATACTAAAATCTGGAGTTTTACGTTCATTCTAGTTTAATAACATCAAATAATGTATGTACGTAACACAGAAGGCAGTAACGCTTCTAAAAGAAATTGCCTTCGAGAAAACAGCAACCGACAATCATAAAAGAAGCTGGTCAGATACATCAATGTTTTAGTATAAGCACAAAATAGATAAGATACTTCATTAATAAATTTTATTATTGCAAGTTATTTGTTTTATTGTGAAAATTTTACTGTTGAAATTGATAACAAAATTTCCATATACAGTATGCTCCCTTGTACACCACTTCAAAATTTTGATCATTTTATTATATTCCTGTCTCAATGACTTTAGCTTATTTGCCTTTTACATTGCTTACATTTGATCAACTAAAAAAACTTTTATTTTATATTTGGATATTCTTAAAATCTAAAAAATGAAAGCCGATTCAATCATATATTAATCTTCTTTTAAATTTATTTTTAACCAATTTTAACAAGTGATTGGCGAATAGTAACCCATAGATATGGGTCTCACTAATACCCACCATTCTTCGTTTAAGTAAGGAAATGAATGACCCGTCCCCACACTAAACGTGTTAGAAACCTGATTTTCAATTTTTACTCTACTTATCATTTTTCTGTACAAAGGCTTTACCGCGTTATAATAGCTCGTATCAACATAATTGCTATAGTAAAGACTTTATCTGAAGTCAAATAATATCGTATGTAATTCTCTTTCGGCTACTATTTCTTTTTTCAGTTAATTGTATTACGTATTATCTGTACATGGTATTGTTAATACCCGACCAAAAAAGTCTCAATTGTTAAATTTTCGGGAATAATTTTCCGTTCTCGAATTTAGTATCCGACTACGCATGCTACATAACAAACTAGTTACACTAATACCCCAATAATTGGCACATTCGTACTTCCTTTTCTGTATATGAACTAATTGGTGCTAGTTTCCATTCTTAAGAAATCTCGTTCAGTTTAATAAGTAAATTAGAAGTGACTGTAAAAAGTGTTAATAATTTTGTTCTGAAAAAGAATTTGTTAATACTTTCCTCTTTTAATTTGGCTTAATGAACCGCTTATATGAACTTATGCGGAACTCTAAGATATAATAAATTAAATTAGTTATAGAAATGTATATTAAAATTTCAAACTAATTAAAGGTACACTTACGTATAATAACGTAGAAGTAAAGTTAAATGCAAAAAATAAAGAGAAAATGCCCTTTTCTCTAAAGAGCAAGTAGAGAAAAAAAACTTTATTGCACTTGAAACTTGGCCGAGTGTTGATGCTTCTGTTGGAAAACTCTCATAACCATCAAAAAATAATAATTTCTTTTCCCCTGCTCGGGTTGCCCGGGCAACGCTGTCCTGGATCTACACACAATTGCTATCTGGAAGGCCTCCCTAATATGTGGTTGGCCGTAGCCATTCTGCCGCGATTTTATACATCATTTTATATTCATTGGATTTCATTTTCTGCGTGCGAACAACCGCCGGAACTTTCCTTCAACATATAGACACATACACGCACTCACACACATACGAACGCACGCTCGACATAGGCCGCCTGCTCTGTCATATTATCTGCGAGATTTTTGAATTTATGTTCTTGGGGATTTTCCACTTTTTATGTCAGTATTTATCGACAAATAACGCCCAATATGTGATGAGATATATTTTTATTTGAAAGATTTATAAAAAAAATAACATTTATTATAAATCGATTCACGTAATACATTTTATTTTACTGTTAGCTTAGTTTCACCGCATAGTTGTATTATAATAAAACAATTTAAAAAATTTTGCATATTTTATCGGAAAATGTTTTTTTAAATTTAGTTAACTTTGTTTACAAAGCATCTAAATATGATTTTCCATTTGCAGATTGAAAAGATAGCTGTCCTTAACAATACACTATGTCACTGTAAATTTATATTTAGTTGTGTCTTCTTATGTGGGGCGTTGTTTGTGTTATCTCTACCTATCCATGAAAGAAACAAGTTAGAAAACCAAAAAAAAATATGTTTCAATGTAAGAACATAGAACCAAGAAATAATTTTGGTAATTCCGCAAAATACGACCCCATAGCATTTTCTACGTCGTCATTTGTTAAAAATCGACACCCTCTCAAGTGTTTCTTGAGTTTTGGAAAGAGCTAGTGGTCACAGGGGAGGAGGTCGGAGCTGTAGGATGGATGTTGTAATTCCTCAAAACCGCATACATTGATTACTGCTTGAACAATTCGTGCCTTATGCACCTTGCCGAAGCAGAATTTTCTGAGCAAATTTGTGGAATCTTTTCTCACGTATAGTTCATGTTCTTAATTGTGTCTTTGTAGACATTTCCCGTTATTATAGTAATTTTTGGAATATATTCAATTAAGAGAATCCCCTCCGTGCCCCATAAAACTCTGGCCATCTCGCGAACCCGTTACATGGACTCTCGTTTTGTGGGAGGGTCGCAGTGGTGTAACCCAACTTTGATACCCAGTTAAAATTCTATTTAAGAAGTCTTTATCTTGAGATGAAACAGTCAAATTCTCTTCGCAAATTTGTAGCCTGGAAATTTGCTCATTCCCAAAAAAAAAACAGTCGCTTCTGATATTCCTATTTCTCTAGCAAAAACTTAAAGTTTTACTAGGCGGCCAGTTGACACCCAATCTCCAATTTTGTTGATGATTTCTTCAATTCGTGCTTCCAGATGTTTTCAACATTTTGGGTCATCATGAATGGATTGTCTGCCCCATTGAAAATGATTACACCTAAGTTTAACTTGGAAATAGGAAGCATAGAAATATTCTTTGGGCTACCGTTTCCTTTTGATAAAAATGTTTTGACGTTTTTGTGTTCAAATTACAAATAATTCATTTTCTCTCCTTTAAACGAATGTGAAAATAACAAATGTTAAGCGATTCGAACCAAACTTGGATATGACAAAATAAAATGTCACAGTAACTTGAAGAAAGAAAATTGTCACGAGAGTATATTGTTTACATAGTTAGGTTGATAACCTAAAAGCTCCCCTCTTTCAATGGATAATCAAAAACGAGAAGTTGTTGAGCTGTTATTGTACGAGTTTAGAAAGGGAAGTAACGGAATACAGGCGACACGAAATATCTGTAAAGAAGAAGGTGAAGGATTTGTTAATGTTAGAAAAACCCATCGTGAATTTCGAAGATTTGACAAGGCGATTCATCTGCCCAGTTGAAGGTATTCAATTCAAGCATTTGGTGCCATTTAAAAAGCTGTGGTAAGGTTATTCAACGTGTTACCAAAATTCCACCTGAGATAAACGAAGCTGAGCGTAGGTATTTGTACCAAATTTGTCCAAAATACTCGAGACGATAGATTTCTGAGGGGAATCATTACCTTAGATGCATCTTCTATAATAAACATGTTTCGAAAACTTCGTGATTGTTTCAGTCCCCACAACCGCCCAACAGAAAAAAACTACTCGCAGAATAGTGCGTAAATTAGAGGCAAATATTGAGACCTATTTTGAAAATATTACTGTAAATCCAAAAATATTAATCCCATGCTTTACCCAAAGCGACACATAACGAATTTTAGAGAATTATTTGATTATCCATGCTGTCAAGACTCAGCTGGCACAAGAATAAAATAGTTATTTACGAACCAAGTGCGTGAAATCATATTTCGCGAATGAGTGACCAGTTTAAAGCGCGAGCCGTAGGCGAGCGCTTTATGGTCACGAATTCGCGAAATGTTTCACGCACGAAGTTTGTACAATATTTTTTGTACGAGAACTATAAACAATAATAATATTTATATAAAATATAAATATAATTTCAAAACTTTTATATTTATAAGTATTTTTAACAATATTACTAGTATTTGTCAGGATGGCCGTGCGGTCTAAGGCGCCGAACTCAAGGTTTACCTTGCCCGTAATACGGGTTCTCGAGCGTTCTGGTCCTCTCTGAGGGTGTGGGTTCGAATCCCACTTCTGACAATTTTTTTTTAGTTTTCTAATAAATTTAAAAAATAATATTTGTTGCTGTTCTGACATTGAATTACATACCTTCCAAATATAACAATTTCTATTTCATTTCCTTTTATTTTCATAGAAAACCAACGAACTGGGTAGCATATTATTAAGGTTAGGGATTTATGATTTTGAAATGTCACTAAATTAATCAAGTTCCAGGAAGTAACAACTTTACTTTTACGCACTCGTGTTTAAAGTCACTTTTTACGCACGCAAATCGAATCGTGAAATGACAGGTTTTGATAAGCGAGTACAAAAACCCATTTACTATATGCAGTGTTGAATTTTTTTTTTAATTATGTGCTTGAAAACAGCATTTGATAATCTTTGCAAGCAAATCATTATTGGCATAACCTGGACCTACTTCTTTGAAAATGAATTTGATCAAATGCCTACAGTAACTAGCATACGTTACTGCACCATGGTAAACGGCTTTTTATGATAAGCTTTATTGAATATAGATGAGAACAATATGAGGTATTAACAAGATGGTGCGACATGTCTTAGCACTCAGAAAACGAGAGAGTTATTTTAGACAAAGTCTTTTCAAAATGATTATATCAACTGGCCGCCTAGACCACGATTTAAGCTGTTGGATTGTTTTCTGTCGAGTCATTTGAAACATAATGCATAAGGCAGCAATTCGCAAATACATCACCAGCTAGAAAAGCATTTCACAAATTGGAGAACTTATATCCATCCGCCCTTGTATATAAATTCTTAAAAGTTCGTAAAAGCTTGAAATATTAATAACAATAGTTATTTATTTTAATTCGTTTTAAAAGAGACTGCATTTAAAGTAAACATATAAACGCAAATACAGGGGGTGTATAAATTAGCGTACTAATTATATGTGACGACGTTCTTGGTCATATTTGGAGTTGAAAGTCTTAATACTATAACGATGTATCATGGTTACTGTATTTTCAGAAAGAATTTGAATGAACATACATTTGGCAACATTTGTGTACCTTACGTTTTAAATCGTGCACATGAAGCAAAAGAAATAAAATTAGCTCTTGAAATTACATATTTATTGTGAAAATAGTGTTGACTTATTACATCTCTTTCACAGAAATCAATGTTATTATTACCTACACAATTGTTCGAATTGAAATCCAATAATTTGTCGACATAACTGCAATCTATGTGGTATCGTTTATACTATACGCTCAAGTCTTTCTGGTGTGATTTCTAATACTGCGGCGTCAATTCGCGCTCTAAACTTGGTCAGCGTTTTGAGGAGCTGTTTCCTTTAATCAAACCCCAAATAAAAAATATAATGGATTGAGATCAGGAGAACTCGCAAGCCGTAATGCTGCGACCAATCCATCTCTTTTGAAAAGTGTTCATCCAACCAGCCTTTTACATGACGAGCAAAGTGTGCAGGGTTTTCATCATCCATGAAAATCATATTACGTCCTACATTCAGCGGTATCTCATCAATAACTTGTTCTAAAACATTTAAATATTCACCGGCATCTAGACGTTCTGGTAAACATGCACCCATCACTGTCTTAGAAAGCCAGCTTCTTATGATTCCTATTTAAGATTGTATTGCAAAAATTGATTCGAAATAGGTTATCATTTCCGTAAAGGAGCTGAACTTTAGAAAGACGGTATGAATAAAGTAAGTTTTCTTGTAGAACCAAATGAAAAGTCTTATTACAGGGGATATTTAATGTCGAACCTAATTGACGGGTACTCGCAGAGGGATCATCCTGTATTGTAGCTAGAATTTCGCACGGTGCGCCTTTGCTTTGATCAACCAGCATTGGCATTTTTTGGAACAAACCAACCTATTTCACGAAGACGTTGGTCCAGCCTCCAAAATACATTTTTACTTAGATGCCTCCTGTTCTGCCGTGATAGCATTTCCAAGACAGAAACCGTATATCATGTACATATCGGCATATTCATTGAACGTAAAAACCATAATCAGCAAACAAATCAACTAGTAAATACGGAAACACGAAAACTAATCAAAACAATACAAATAAAAGCGAAGAAAAAGTGATTACAGAAAAATAAACAAGTCGAATGAAGTAGACAGGTACTATCGCGGACGATTAGATATTTATTTTCACTATAATTAAGCATTGTAATTTGATTTTTGTATATGTAGATGACAGCATACTGACATTTACCTGTAACCTCTCACGCAAAATTATGTTACTTAGTGAATAAATGAAAGACAAGAATTTATTAATCAGAAAACTACAATTATTTGGTTTTAATTTTTAATACTTTATTTCAGCACCATTTCTGTCTAATACCTCCTATAAACATCTAGGGATAGATGTTATGACATTATGTATAAATTCTGGTGACAGATCATTCCAAATATCCTTGACCTTGTTAGATAATTCTTGGACATTTGCTTGCCTAAAATTATTCCTGCTCATTGTCTTAATAATGTAACCCTACACGTTCTCGATGGGGTTCATATCTGGACTTCTAGAAAACCACGGCAAACACTATATTATTTTCTCTAAACCACAGAGAAACGAGTCTTGCCGTGTGGACTGGACAACTGTCGTGTTTAAAGATTAAATTTCTTTCTAATATTCTAATATAATGGTTGCTATTAAATCTTTCCAATATAATCCAACAAACACCTGGCTCATGTGCGCAAATCCAGACCTAGACGTTTACGTAGAATCTTCCCATCGTTTGTTATTTTTGAGTATACTTTCGTCAAATCGTGAATTAGGTGGTGGTCTATAAACACGGATTCGGCAATTATGAGAAAACAACTTTTTCATCTGAGAAAATTACTGGACGGGCTGCTTCCTGGTTCCGGTGACGATGCTTCGTCGCTCGTTCCCTTTGATTACAGCTCGATTAATGGATGCACTCACCGCGCACAAGGTGTAAGTTTGTATACGTTTTATTGTTTATTCTTTGGTGAAAGGTTAGTTTCTGAATATATGCAACTGATCTAAATATATTTATTTACACTAATTACACTTATTTTAAATATACAACAACTTAAGCTATTTATTTTATGAGTATGAACTTTTGTGATACTTTTGTGTCTTGTAATTAATTAAACGGATCTGCACTGTTTGAGTGATTTTATGTTTGATATAGAAAGTAAACTGACACTTAAATGGATAAACTGAATGTCTATGTAGTGACAAATTAACACTCTGATGAGTGTTTTGATTACTCGTTAAATGAGGAGTTTACCCCGATAAAGTTATAAACTATAACGAACTTTTTTGTGTTAAACTTGTAGATAAGACTGACTTGATGTTTTTTTTTTGTGATAAAGAAAACTCCAAATGAATAATTCAAAATCCCCACTATACCATGATTGGTAGAAACTGTTCAACGAGGCGTTCTCAATTGAACTTAAAATATTGGAAAAAACTGTCGGTGTTAGTTTCTTTGACGATAGAATATACTGCATTGCCGTAATAAACCAGCGATTATAAACGTTTTCACCAGTCAGTAAATTTAACAAAATCCTGAGAAGTTCAGACAATAAAAACTAAATTTTTTGGATGTTCTTTGAACTACCAAGATACAATTGATGTAGGTACCTTGAATAGAAATACTGTAATACCGCGCACATGTTGGCACTGACGGTCTTATCTGATACAAAGAACCCACCATTACTTGTAATAAAAGATCTTTGAAATCATTCCGAACTTAGTATACTGGTATTGTCCTTTAAATTTAACTAGAAAGTATATTGATTATTGTTCATAAAAGCAATATAACCCGAGACCCTGATTGTATAAACATAGTTTGAAGCTGGCGAAATAATATAAATGTGACCTCGTGTACAACTGTACCTAAGATTATCCGTAGAATACCAACCGATTTATGTAAATATGAGGTGCCGCAGATGATAAAAATAAGACCTATACCGTGTGATACATGAGCCTGCATACTGAATTTAATTTTATTATAATTAAATTTGTAAGTTATTATACTTAATCGACACCTAATCGTTTCTTAAATTAATTTAAAAAATATGACACACGGATACCACCGGAATCTAGTTTTCTATTGATAATTCCCCGATGTTGCCTTTTAATTTTGATATCTTAAACTGAGACTCTTCCCTACTTCAAATCTATTCGCTAATCTTCTAACTGACAATCCTTCTTCTAGTAACGTAATTATTTAAGTTTTAGTTTGAATATTCAAATGTGGCATATTAACCTTATTTTCTGACAAACCTGAATATGACACTGACGGATCTGTAAACAGATGCAAATAGATACCTATAATATCTACTCTTAAAAAGCCATATTCAAACTAAACAAATTAAATGTCCGATTTTTAAATGCCGCGATAGTACATAAATGCCAAATTTGACAGTAGTAATGCATTTGACTGGAACAGCATTAGGCTACCTACTTGTGGCTACTTATTGTTTCGCTGCGTTGTCAGATGTGTTTTTCGTTCAAATAAGTTAATAAAAAAATATTAAAAACAAACTTTAAAATAATAAAAAAACTTTAACGAAAAAATAATAATAATTCTTCTTTATTCTAAATTGTATCTCTTTCTGTCAATAAATATCGATTAATAGCGTTTATTTAAATACCGAAAGTCAAAACTTTAGGAACCTCGTGCAAAGGTATAAAGCAGGGTAGAATATTTTGGTTTTAGGATTTTAGACTCCGAATTTAATGAAGAACATTACCACGTGTAGTTAGTACGCCATTTTATAGACACTTGTATATAAATAACTTAAAATAACGTATGAAATACACACATACTTCCTGCATCAAATTTACACCATTGCAGAAACACCCCTTTTATGTAATAATGATGTAAATATTACAAAGTTTTTTATTTGAAAATAATTTTCGTTCCGAAACTGTAAATTGTGTTTATAATTATAAACACACTAATTATAATTACATAATAGTGACGTTTTAGAAACTAATAAACTGTCAAGTATTTTATTATTTATCTTAGCTTAGTTCAGTATTTAAGAATAATACTTTCGAAACTCAAATTAACTTAAATCATTATAGTGCATTTCCCCTTCCTCTTTTTTATATCACATTGCGTTTGAAATTATTTCACTGATTGTATAAAATACAATTATTACTAATATTTACTACATTTTTAAAATAAAGAAAAATTCTAGGTCTAAATTTATTTTGCTTTGGCCTAATTTTTACTCTAAACAATTGTAGACTTTAATCTCACAGAAAATAATGTTTGATGTGTTACATTATACAGGCAATCGCATTATCTTTTCATTGCATATTGCTTGACAAACAACCACTCGAAACAAGGGAAACATCCCACGCCGGACGAACTGAAGCGCCCTCTCTTTCTAGAGGGATTTCAAACAAAAATCACATAATTAAAAAACAAACACGGCGGTAAACATTAAATGCCGACCGATTAACTTACCCCTCGAGCAAAGTAAAGTAAATATTATGGGGAAATAGCTGCCTGCGCACATGGTAAGAGGGCTTTAGCGCCACACACTCACCAGTACGTATCCAGTGTTAGAAACCAACCCTCTGATATCATATTACAAAAGCTACCGGTACAGACTAAATCTGTTATCACCGTCGGTCTAAATATATCAAATTTGACAGCCGACTATTCGACTTTTAGTCGTCGTTTAATGTTTAACTTCTTACGGAGGGATGTTTCCAATGTAAATTCAGGTGTTTCTATATGTATTCGTTGTCTTTACATGGAATTTTCTAAACGATAGAACGGGCGAAAAGGGTTGATCCTTTTTCCACGACAGAAGAACAACCAGACGAGGGCTTATCTGTATGATAAACAGCTTAAGTGTCCGACAGTTTGGTCAGTTTATGAAAGTCAATGCGAAGAATATAAACGATTTGATTTTCGGAATTTTTGCATATTTGGATGTAAATTGGGAAGAAATGGATTTCTGTGATGGTCATGTTATGGTAACTGTATAGAAATTACCGATGCAAGTATTTTAGTAAGCACTATATGATAAATAGTGTTTAGAATACAAAAGCAGAAAAGACCTTGGATCATCATAAATAAACTGGTTCTCTCAAATGCATGAAGCGAAATTTTATGTCTCGTAAATGTTCCAGTCATTTAAAATATCCCGAACGGAAACTATTTTAATAAAATAACGTATATATTTACACACTTTATTCAAATAAATGCCACTACAAGGTAATATCATTACTGTTTAAGCAACAAAATAATAAAATAGCTTTGGTAAAATTTATGGGAAACGTATTGAAATTTATCCTACAAGGGATGCTCAAACATAACTTCGTCTGCTTAAATTAAATTCTTATTTGGAGATGATTTCAAATATTAAAGTAGCGTGAGGATTAACATTTACGCTTTTTAGGATATGCATGACATCTTTTACACGATTTTATTATTTCGGCAGTTGTAGTTATGGTGTTGTAACAATATATAGATAATAATCTAATTTCACATAAATTAAGTGAGCTGAAATTTTTACGACAGTTTAAGCACAATATGAAAATCAATGCCTTTCTAAAAGTCTTATATTTGACAAAAACATTTTTAATAATATAAAAATATAATTAAAAATCGTGCGTGGAGAGCATAATACAAGATCTTGAATTGTATTCTCCACTCCCGATTTCTAATAATATTTTTATATTATTAAAATGTCTGTTTTATACAAAACTAGCTGAAATTTGCACTGCTTTACTATTACTATATTTTTGAGGCCTGGTTTATTCACCCTCCAGTAAAGTACCTGTTAGTTACTTGACAATTAAATTTACTTGGCACATTCCCTATTTTTGTGTTTATTCACAAAATTTTAAAGGTCGATTAGTTACTGGAAAGAACTAATGTATTTACTACAGTAGTATGTTTAGGAAAAAATAGAGAAAGATGTAACATACTACAAACATATGGGATAGAAAAGGATGTATAGCTTCCCTTAATCTGTAATTCTAGTTACCGGCATGACAAATATGGCCGTGCATCCATAACCTTAAATCTTAAACCATTCTTAAACTTTGTTACGTTTTATCACATGTTGATCGTATTGGCATAAACAGTATCAATTAGTATAGAAAAGATATCTTATATTATTACATAAATTATGACCTAATCCCAGGCTATCTTTTGCATTTTATCGTCAAAGCAAGTTTAATTTCAAAGAAAATAGAAAGTAAGAAACGTGATAGATCAGCAAATTTGTCCAACGAGGATTAAAGAATTTCGGTTGGTCTGATTTTAAAGTATGTATAAGCATCAATACAAATATATTTCATAAAATACCTATTTGAGTCTTAAATAAGTTGATTTTCAATATGTTCTAAAATATTTTTAACAGATTGTATTGATACAAAAAGGTTTAAGCATATCAATACGTTATGCACGTATTACGCATTTGTTACAAATGAAACAGACATGCAATATGCATATCTGTAACTGTACACATGGACAATACACCTCGTATTTTCAGCATTTACTTCTGCTTAAGACACGTGTTTCTGCCATCTATAGGCGTCGTCAGTCAAGCTAGTGAAGCAATGTAATACAAATGATACAAATCTTTTTAAGAACAGATTTGTATCTGTATATACATTTACACTGAAATCGCTTACAAGATATAGCAAATTTCGTCCTATAAGGTGGCACTATTTAATAAGTGACATCTGACGGACGAAAGAGACTATTCCGAAAAAGGCGACCTTTCGCTTGACCTGTTATGCTGGTACATAAGCGAAAAAATACGTATAGGTGTAGTCCATTAACACGAGCCAGATGGCGGTAAATATACAAAAAGGTTTAAATATATCAATACGTTATGCACGTATTACGCATTTGTTACAAATGAAACAGTCATGCAATATACATATCTGTAACTGTACACATGGACAATACACCTCGTATTTTCAGCATTTACTTCTGTTTAAGACACGTGTTTCTGCCATCTATAGGCGTCATCAGTCAAGCTAGTGAAGCAATGTAATACAAATGATACAAATCTTTTTAAGAACAGATTTGTATATGTATATACATTTACGCTGAAATCGCCTACAAGATATAGCAAATTTCGTCCTATAAGGTGGCACTATTTAATAAGTCACATCTGACGGACGAAAGAGACTATGCCCTATCTGTCGAAAGGCAAAACGTGTGTAGCGAAAAAAGTAAAACGTACCATTTTAATAACGATTGAGAGGAAGACTTTTTGTTTATTATAGTCAATGATAAGTGTATTTTTCTCGTTTGTCGATCGTCAGTGGCATTGCCCAAACTCCGTAACATAGAAAGGTATTATAAAACTATTGACAAAAACTATGAAAATGATTTTCCGCAAAAAAGCGCCTTAAGAAAACGAAAGGTTGAAGATTTGAAGAGTAGTTTAAAGGGAGAGCAATCAATGTTTACTAGGCCAGCGAAACAAGCAGTAGCTGCAACAATCGCGTCTTTTAAAATGTTCTACATACTGGCGCAACACAACAAACCTTTCGAAGATGGAGAGGTAATAAAAGAATCATTTGTTGTAGCGGCGATTATATTATTTGCTCTCGAAAATAAAACAGAGATTATATCTGCTATCAAGGATGTTGAATTATCTCCCCAAACTGTTACTAGACGTATCGAAATCATGAACACAGATTTGGAATCAAAACTAGGAAATGATATTATGTAATGTACATACTTTTCTTTGCAGTTTAATAAGTCCACCGATGTGACTGATACTGCTCAATTATGTATTTTCATTTGGATGGCATTTTCTGATATGTTGGCTAAAACATTGCTGCCTCTGAAAGAAAGCACTCGCGGGGAAAATATTTACAAAGTTTTCATAAATTTTGTACTACAATATAAGCTACCGATTTACAAACTCGTGTCCATTACAACTGATGGAGCACCATCAATGACAGGCAATTAAATTGGATTTGTTGCATTGTGTCGAACTAACGAAGACTTCCCATAATTTTTTTGCATTCCATTGCATCATTCATCAAAAACACTAAATATGAATGATGTCGTGGATATTGACACAAAGATCGTGAATTCAATCCGTGCGCAACGCCTCTTCAAAGTGCAATTAGAAGCTAGCGACTCTGCCAAGCACACTGATTTACTTCTTTATACAAACATAAAATTATTTAATCGCGGAAAATTTTTAGAGAGATTTCAAGAACTATTACTCTGTTGCGCAGTTGCATTACCTGAAATCATTTCTTTTCTTCTCGAACGAGGTGACGACACTGAGATACTTAAAAATTAATAATGGCTCCGTGATTTAGCTTTTGAATATTTTTAGTTTGGAACTACAGGTAAAAAAACAAAACTATTATCGATATCGTTAGCGCAACAAACGCTTTTATAAATAAATTGAAGCTGTTGATTAATCAGCTAAACAAAAAAGGACTATACATATTCACTACTCATTTAACAGATTCTTCGCATCGACTAACTTGTGTAAGTCTGCATTTCAGAAATGAAAATTGTTAAAACGAAATATCGCAGTCGACTAACTGACGAACATCTCTCAGCATACATGCCGGTTAGCACACAGTAATTACGAACCGTAATTTGATAAGTTTGTGGGTGTGATGCATCTAAATTGTCATTTTATGTTCGTTGACGAACATCTACGTACAGCTCTGAAGATGTCCCTTGAAACAGTGAACGAAATGTTGGCAATTACGCCAACTCGGAAACCCGGAAGCCGAGATCTACATCTAGAGAACTACCGCGGAAACCTGCACCTATATTTAGTAAGGGTATTATTTATGGTGAAAATATCTTCCCAGCAGCATGTACTGATGATTCTATAGTAAGATGAAACACGTATCTGCATGTTTGGAAAAATATTTTTATACAAATATGTTCCCTACCCCGATTTTTAATAATATTTCTATATTATTAATTTTTTTTTGTTTTATACAAAATATGGTACCTGGTTTTACCTACTAAAGTATGTTGTAAATTATTTTGTCTTATAATTGAGTTGTGAAAATCTTTAAAGACGATAGAATATGTATACATCGTTAGCAATTCCACAAACTAAAATCCCTAGATTAATCTTCATAGATTGGTGTCATTGCTCGTGTTTGTATACTGGTTTACCTGTCGTTGCTGTTTATTGTCGCACATAGTAGTATTTTTGTTGGTCTTCTCTTTATATATTATTACATTCTAATTAAAAATAGATCTTTATAAAGATTATAGAACAATATCATTAGATATCTAATTACTATGATCCATTTTCAAACCTATTCTCTGCGATCGTACCGTCAGCAGAATATCATCATGGCATACCTTTCTATATATTTGAACATCATCTCAATAGATTGATTAATAGGTTTTGGGAAATCGCTAGCATTTTGAACCCAAAGTCAACATTGTTAACAGGTGATATTGTAGAACATTTTCTGAAGTACGGTATATTTTCCGTTGCTCCAAATTCATTTGTCCATAACCATCAGCATTTATCGCATCATTAAAAATATATATCGTCCTTATGATTGCAAAATAAACTTCCTTATTTTGCAATCATAAGGACGACATATATTTTTAATGATGCGATAAATGCTGATGGTTATGGACAAATGAATTTGGAGCAGTTTGTGAAGCAGATACATGGCGGCGAAATAATAAATGTTTTTTTGCCAGCAAAACGGAACTCCGCCACAAAAACCGCGGAAATTTGAACGAATTGTTTTCAACAATTTAATAACAATAAGCAAGTTCACAAAACTTCAACAAATTTGAATTTTTTTCTATTTGTATTTTCTATTTGAGCATCTCTTATAGCGCATAGATCTGCAATAAAGTGATTTTCAATTTTTTTGTGTCAAGTAACGTAACCAATATTTGAAATTAAGATACTTTTTTGTATTAAAGTACTCTACAGTTTTGCATAAGACAAACTGAAATTTATGCTTTGAAATAGTATGAATTATTTGTTGTGACTTTAATAAGAGTAATTAAAATGTCTCGTGCTATTGAATTGTTAATTCAATCATTTGTCAAAAATGAGCAATGTTAAAAAGCGCAAACAATATAGTAAAACTTTGAAATTAAATTCTACAGATTTATACATTCATTTCAAATCGTAATTTGACTACATTTAGTACAAATATTGAGATGTTGCTCAAACAGTAACAAAAGCTTATTACAATAGTTAAATAACATAATTACAGCTAAGTGATGAAATTTACGAGCTGAGGGTTTGAGAGAGTACTGTTTCGATATTCGTGAATTTTAGTTTTACATTAATTATGATATATCATTCTTTGGAAATTATACGGAATGTCTGTGGCATTTATCGTAATTTCGCAAAAATAAAGAAAATATTGATAATTCGAAAATAGGAAACTATGTAGTAAAAAAAGTAACTTTAAGAGACGGAAAAATTAATTCTATATTCCTTAAAATTAAAAATGAAGATCTGTGTCGTATGAGGTCGCGGTAAACTCGAGGTAGCGGTGTTCCCGCACTCAACGATAGCTCAGACAAATGCGAGATAGCTATCACCTCCGGAACACGCTGGGAAGACGATAATTATGATTACTTTGAAATAATAATCATATGTAGAATATATGTATATTACCGACGCCGTATTCTCATGGCTGGATACACACAGTCCCCAGTGTGACCAAATTTCAAAAATTCTTGGTGCAGATTCTAGCAGCAAGTATCGTCCAAAATCACGGCCAATTTTAATTTTAAGATTTAAATTCCCCGCTAAAATAATATAATTCATTTTAAATTTAAATAAAGATTCGTATTTCCATTACTTACTGTCTTTTTTTTAAATATTACGCCCATTTTTATTTTTTATTTTATAATAGTAAAGCGTAAATAAAATAAACTAATAACTAGGGACCAGACACGAGAGGCGGAAACTACGTTGGACCATATAGATAGTCTATAACATCGCTAAGTACAACACGTAGTTATTGAATAGCACTACTCATTCAGTTAACCGCACATCTGTTTTTTGTCGTTGAATTGCGACGCAATTATTTCAATATTACAGTTAAATTCCTTCCGTCATGAGCGTAAATAGAAGCGGGAGGAGTTTTTATAATTTGTTTTTTTTATTAATTTACATTTCGTGAGATAACTAAAGTACGGTGAGTTTAGTTTCTTTTTTTCATTGTTTTAACTGTTACTAATTACCTATATACGTAAGTATCCAGTGAATTTCGTTTCAATAACTTACGCACACATTTTTATTTTCATTCGATCTAGAACATTGCTTAAGTTACCTTTTCAGATACAATATGGAACAACATCGAGAATAGCAACGTGAAACAATGGCGAGTTGAATTAAGAGTCAAACTGATTGTATGTCCATTGCCAGTGATTCCGAAATTTATTGCAAAGTCTGTAAAATATCGTTAAAAAATTCCATGAAATCGCACATACAACGTCACTTACCTTCGAAACACATGCACAGAAATTGGAACCGTTGGAATCTGACAATTTTAACGAAGAACCCTGTGAAACTCTAATGTTACTGTGAAACTTTAATAGAAATATACTGGTCGAAATGTTCCTGGTGAATCCACTTTTCTCAAATATTATGTTTCTAAGTGCTACACGAAAGCAGTAGAACATTAGAAGTGCCGACGAAACTGTCGATATATTAGGACGCTGTGTGGTAAATGTTGTAACTGGTATACTACATTCAACTATTCCATATAACGAATATGTAATAACAACAAAAGCTATAAGTACAGTTGATGCGGAAACAGTAGGTAAAACTATTTACGAGAATATGCACCAAAGCTTCATTCGGACGACAGCTACAAAGAAAACATACTTTTATTGTCAGTGACAGTGCTGCCTGCATATATGTTAAAACAGGCGGGCTATTAAAGGAAACATATCCTAATATGCTGCATATTACTTGTGTAGCACATGCTCTCCACAGACTCTGTGAATATATCAGACACACCTTTCTGGAAATTGATAGACTTGTGTCCGCTTTTAAGAAAGTTTTCAGAAAAGTACCATTGAGAGTAGTTCTTTTCAGGGAAAACTTCAATCTTTATCATTGCCTCCCTCTCCAGTAATAACTAGATGGGGAACATGGTTGGAAGCTGCTAGTTTTTATACAGAGAATTTCGATAGTTTACAAAATGTCGTTATATGTTAAAAAAAGGTCAATTGTACTTTCTTCAGGAATACTTTGGAAATTTGATAAAACTAATCACTTATTTTGAAAATCAAAATCTCAAATTAAATGATGGATTAACCACATTAGATGTAGTTATTAATAATTTGAAAAATATTCCAAGTGACTTTGGATGTGGCTTTCGGCAAAAGTTAGGCGCAGTTTTTAATAGAAATCCAGATTTAATAACATTGCGCCAATTATGTAAGTGGACAATGCCTCAAAATCTAACTGCTAAATACGCTGAAATAAATGAATATTTCCAGTATCCACCTATAACCAGTTGCTATGTAGAAAGGACGTTTTCTATCTACGAAGATGTATTTCATTCAAACAGAACAAATTTTACATTTTTGAGAAGGTATTGCTAGTTAATATAATACTCCTTTACTCAACTTGAAATACAAAATGAACAAATAAAATTGTATTTCGTATTTTATAGATCACTATCCGTTTGTTTTACAATTATATAAATAAAATTTAAAACTCTTTAAAAATACAAATTTAAATAGTACCCCCGTGGGCGATGAGGGCCCCTTGTGTCCGGTCACTACTAATACCAATATAAGAAAAACTGAACTGAAGAAGTAAAACTATTAGGTTATATTCGCTCTCACTTCGTTCTTTGTTTCCAATATATGTTATATATTTATACATATTTAGAGATTTTAGCAGAATGTCACATGTGATCCAACAATGGAAGCAAGCAACAGGTTCAGTTCGCAGTGACAATCCGTCACAATTCGTTTCTTTAGCCAATATCAAACAAGAATTCAGTGCGTAAAAACTACAAATAAATCTTAAAATATCTCATTGGCTAAAAATAATTAGAATCCTGAAGCAGTTGCATACTAACTGGTTTAGGAGGTCACACCTCAACTGTGAATTGTGTGAAGATGTGAACAACCTTAAAAACTAAAACCTTGATAAATTAAAGCGAGTAGGAGTAATTAAAATAACATGTACAAAAGAGACAAAAATATATTGATTTTACTCTTCAATTTTACCTATTGAAGACGAAATAAATGCATTTGGAAATTACAATTATATAAAAACGCCCAATTTGCGACTTGCGATATTTTGTAGTCGCATGTTTCTTTGAATATTAGCGCAGATTGTGATAAATCGCCCAATCTAGCTACGCTGAGAGCCACTGGGGGCAAACTTTAATGAGAAGGTGAAGTAAGATCCTTCACGGGCGCATTGAAAAGATGCGCTTCTGGGCGACTCAAGCACACACTCCTCGAATGTCACACTCAAGATGGAAGAATTAGCTTCCACGGAGGGGTATCGGCAGGGTAAGCCTATCACAGCAAAGTGCGCCAGACAAAACACTAGCCAGAGGACTAGAGCCGCCGCGAAGAAGAGATCTTAGCCTAAATGGCCAAAATCGTTTTCTTTTATACATCCATAGAACCCGAAAACTCCAAAAATGCCTAGGTAGGACGCGCGCAGAAATATTACCTTTGACATCTCGCGTGATTTCCATACGCTATTTACAATTTCAATACTTATTCAAAATCGTATACACTGGCCGAAAGCTTTTAATTGTTTGTGCGTCGATTGATCGTGACGCAGACATCTGTTCCATAATTAAAACTTCATACAACGGGAGTTCCTCACAATGTAATATGAAAATTTAGGTAATCTTGAATAATTATGATTTACATAATATTGATACCGAAATAAATAGCAAACAATTACAGAACATTTAAAAGTAGTATTTATTGGTAAGAAAACAAAGACTTAATACATTGAATACTAAGAGAAAATATACATATTCTATGAAATTGCAGTTTAGTACTCATTTGATACTGTATGTATTGCAAGAGAAGATGCCAGTTACATCCAAGAAGATTCACAACTTACTAAGGTATGTCACAGAAATTTTGGGAAAATTTTCGTCGGCTTAAAAATGAATGCAAATGAGTTGTAATATAGTAACCATGGTAAACAAATATTCATTAATTCTCAAACATATTATTACATTTCGTAGATGTCAAATAATTTGAGCCGTTATGTTGTACAAGCTTGAAATCCGAAAAAGAATTTGCAACCTGGTTGGTTACGTGCCCAAGCGAGAAATCTTAAACATCTTTCTTTACTTTAATATGCTTTAATACCCAACAGGCTAGGCCCAATTACAAGGTACATTATAATTACATGACATTGCAGTGCAATTAAATGAACTATAGACTTAAATAGTGCTGTCCATCCGCGAGCCATCCAGACACGTTGGAAAGAATATAGGTAGGAGTCTGTTTCAAGACGTTCGTCTTCGCGAAGGGTAACATAAATGTAACTTCGTACCTGGAGTTCATACGAGGAACCAAAAACGACATTCGCTCCAATATGAACGATCAGTCAATAATGCTTTTCATCAGTTTAGTTAGGAATTTCCTACAAATATTCTTCCTTCTTACTCATAGAGATGACATGCCATGGCGTAAAAGCAAATCATCCTGGGATACACCATGTTCCGGGTAGACGCCATCAGTCTTGAATGTGAGGTACTTCAAAAACTTACTGTGAACACGGTCTAAAGGAATAGAATCGCAAGCGTAGATGGTATACCAAATTAATGAGGTGTATTAAATTTTGCTCAAAGTATAAGCATGGTACAGTAATTTTAGCAAAGTGATATCTTTAAAGTATT